>CM076578.1:1801911242-1802121066 GCA_034641835.2 Pinus albicaulis | reverse complement strand
TTATTGAGATCAAAATATTGCTCCATTTGTAGTATCCATGTTACGGGATCCTTGCCATCAAACTTCCTCATATCCATCTTTGGAATATGGTGGTTCTTCAATCCAACATTAGAGTTTATGAAATCACGATTAACATTTATTTTGTTCTTAGCATGAGTTTCCTCTACTATCTTTTCACCATTAGGAATCATTCCTTGTATCGACTTTTTCAAACATTCCATGTCTGCTTTTAGACCATTCTTCACGTTTTCCATGTTGTGTTTCATTTTTCCTTCCATGTCCTCCATCTTAGCTTCCACCCAATACATCTTAGCTTCCACACCTTTCTTCAAACCATCCATATTATTGTTCAGACCATCCTTCTTCGCTTCCACGCATTTTTTTAAATCTGTCATTTCATTTTTTGTTGCTCTTTGCGAGAGCGAAATTTGGTGCACTTGCTCTTGTAATTTTGATAGATCATATTTCAATTATTCATCTTCATGAGTCATAGTAGAGTATTATCAGGGCTTAATGGGTGTTGAATCCTTTTTAGAAATAATTTCAGAACCCAATACTTAAATATATGCTCAATAGGCCCTTGAAATCACTTCAAACTGATTTTTTACACAAGACTTATGCAATTCGGAAAAAAATACACACCTTTTTCTTGCTTTTGAGGAGCTCGATATTGAATTTGAATTATCTCTATGATTTTGGATCTTCAATATCTGAAATTTAGCCCTAAGGTAGCCCACTGAACCCTCTTTCGAATGCAACAAGTCTAACCTGCATTGAATTCTTCAAGACAAAGTTACGTCCAATCTCCCACAATGACATAATTACGGACTAGTTCAGTAGAGCGAACTTGTACGACTTGCCACGTGTCATTGTTTCCTCCTTCGGATTTGAAATTGATAGATAAGAAACTACAACCCGTGTGCTTGTAGACACTTTTTACAACATTCCAATCTTATGCTCAAAGACAGAGTTATGAAGATCTTCCCACAATCACCTCTTTGAGATGAAATTTGGGAGCTTGAAAAAGCCCTAACTTCCACAGACCATATCTCTGAAAATATTGCAAACCAAGCTCTAACATTTTGTGACGATCTTCCTCAGGATTTCAACTTCACGCTCTAAAAATTTTAGCTTCTGAACCTTCGTAGAAAAAACGTTATAGCAAAAATTCCATGATGACCTGTTTGGAGCCGCGAAACCATAGAATCCAAAGCTCTGATATCAAATGTTGTGAAACTAGCTCCGAAAATAGAAGAAAAAAGAGATCATGGCCTTAGAAATCAGCCACTTCGAGGGGGCAACCTCCATTACATTACATAAATGAACAATTCTTGGATGATACAAATAACAAAACATCCTTTCTATATATAGGAGTCCATGGGGCCACAATGTAACTCTAGCCGACCTAACAATAATAATTTAAGGGAACAATAATAACAATATGGGGGTTACAGGGTACAACAATAACAATAATGGGGTTACACTAGCAACAATAAGGGACTATACTAGTAATATAAGGACCTAACATGCTCCTCTCCTTCAAAAAAGTGTTGTCCTCAATGCTTGAGTAGCTCCAGGTGCTTTTGCATAAAATTCTCATCCTCCCATGTAGAATCTTCAGTGGGTAAGTTCTTCCATTTGATGAGATACCCTGAAATTGATTGATTTCGTAGTTGCCGAGTTCTTGTTTCCGTGACTGCTTCAGGTTCCAATATGGTTTTTCCTTCTTCATCAAGTTCTAGAAATATTGTTTGTACTGAAAGTTTGTCCCCTATAACCTTTTTTAAGCATGAAACATGGAAAATTGTATGCACTCGCAAAGAAGCAGGAAGCTCCAATTTGTATGCCATAGTACCAATCTTTTGCAAAACCTTGTAAGGACCGTAATACTTTGGCGATAATTTATTATCCTTCTTAGCTTGCTTGAGGGACATTTTTTTGTATGGTTGTAGTCGTATAAATACCCAGTCTTCGACATCAAAATTTCTCTCACTGCGATGTTGAGCTGCCTATTGCTTCATTCGATTTTGTGCCAAATTTAGGTTATCCTTTAAGAGTTGGAGAACTTCTTGTTGATGCTCGATGTGATCCTCCACTCCTTGAACCCTAGCATTTTCCCTTAAAGAAAATGTGATGGATGGTGGATGATATCCATAAAGAGCCTGTTAGTCATCAATATTTTTCACCTATTGATGATGACTAGTTTTTAAAGCCAAGTTTTCTAGCAGCTAATCTCAAATTTGTCAAATGTGCCAGCTGGAAAACACCCATAAACAATTTTTCCCTCCTAACGTTTTCAATCAGCCCATGACGAGATAAAACCTCATTGTCAAGCCTTTTCTAGCAACAGCCATACAAACTTGTCCATCAGCCCCAAAGAGAATACTCCAAATCTATCCAAAAAGTCTCCCCTAAGTTAAGTAGTGGCGCTTTAGGCAATTTTCCCTTGGAAAACTATCCTGAAGCCAAAAGAACCTCTATCTATTATCAACCAGTCCTAGAAGACCTTCCTATTCTGCAAATAAAGTTTGGTTACACCCTTAAGTCGCGCCACTAACAAACCTTGAGTCTCAGCAGTGCATATGCCATAGGTCAAGCTAAATATTAGGTGGATTTACAGTGTTTCAATGTCTTTTTCAAAAGCAGAAGTGTACCAGTGTTCCAGAAGACATTATTAAACTCAACATGAGAAGACAGTTGCTTCTCATGTGGTTTTGAACCTGAGATGCAGCTACAAGACAGAGAGTTATTTCAACAAGCTCCTGCAAACACAGTCAAAGGTTAGTGACTTATGAATAACAAGAAATACTCTGCAGATACTGATCAGGTTGCCTCTAATTTCTAAAGATGCATAAAACTATTCTAACAGTAGGATTACATATCTCAGAGAAATGCCCTTCATGGCATATTCTCTATTTGTCACTTTTATTTTGATTAAGCATGAATAGGCAGTGAAGGGAAAGATAACACTGTTTGAAAGCTGATGAAATGGCATCATTGAGAAAAACCTTCTCCATACATGAGCAGAGGGTTGGTGACTGAGAAAACCTACTCCATACATGAGTAGATGGTCAGGTCATTGGTTGTAAACCTCCTTCATTTTACAAGCAGAGGGTTTGGCAATGTGCTAAAGGCCTCCTTCATCTAATAAGTAGAGGGACGGGAATAGAAGTAGGTTTTAATTGCAGTATGAAAGCAACTGAAGGCTTATGGATAGAGAAATGGTGTTAAAAACAGAGGGAAAGCAGTGGTATTGTAATAATCAAAGAGGTTGACTTGTCTCCTATCAGAGATCTCCTTCAAAAGCAATTTGGAGCCAAAATGAACAAACCCTGCTGAGGTATCTAATTTCATTAAGAGTTTCCAAAGATCCCTCTCCTTGATCAACATGCATGAAATCTAGCCATTGTTTTCCTTTAACAAACAGAGTTGAAATTAGTGGAAATCCACTCAAGGTTTATGAGTGGGGAGCTAGGTTAAACATAAGCCAAAGAGTGATGTTGTTGTTCAAAGAAGCTTTGATCTTCCTATCCATAAAGATATTTTTCAAAAAACTCATCAAAATCAACAAGAAGGTGACCTAAGCCTAGTTTCTCAAGGGGACTTTGCAAATAAACAACATGGAGACATTATGTATAAAAAGGGTATGACAAGGGTTTTAATTTCAGGGACAAACATTCAAAGAATTGAAGCATGATACTGTCACAAACAAAGGACTTTTATTACATATGAAAATACCTTGCTGTTGCATTTGATTGTAGGAGAGGTTTTTAAAGGAGTTCATTTTGATAAATAGATGATGATAAAACCTAGGTGAATAAAACTGAGTTTTCAACCACAGTCAAAGAGGAATATCATGCAGAGCATGCATCTATAATCATCAACATGGTTTTGAGCAAGTTTTCTTGGAAGGGACAGATATGAACAAAGGAAACAAGTTTCCTCCCTTAATAGGAAAACAGTGAAAAAGAGTTTAGCCTTAAGATGATTTTCTTTCACTTAGGGGAAAGTCATATCTATGAAAACTTTCAAGTAGCCCCCACAACACTTTATTATCAACATTAGTTGGATATGGGCCCCTTTGGCATTTTAAAGGTCGTTTGAGTTTCGTTATAACAAAGGCATTTTCAAAGAGGCATTCAAACCCTCACAAAACAAGTTCAAATGGTTGTCGACTTTAAAGGGAGTTATAGACCGTTGCAAAGCCCATTTGCAAGTTTCAAAAACATAAACAAACGTTCAAAATCACTCTCCTAGCTATCCACTGAAGAAACGAGAGAAGTTCGAGCAAATTGCAGAGTTTTTTAAGGCTTAAAGCCTGCGCGGCACGCCTAGAAAAGCGTGCGGTGCATTCAAAGAAAAAAATACAAAGGGTTGTAACGGTAGCGTGGGACGCCTGTAGTGGCACGCGGTGCGCCTGTAGCGACGGTCATCACTGCCCGAAGGTCAACCCGACACCTTTTTCATTGCGCAGCGCTTTTCCATTTGAACGTGCCGCGCCTGTTTGAACGACCAAAACGCCTTCAAAAGGTCTTGAAACCTGCTCGACTCATCAAGCAAGGGCCACAAGCCATCCTCGAGTTTCAAAAAGCCTGAAATTGCCTTCAAACAAAGGGATAAAACCTTGTACTAATGACACAGACCATTTCAAGTGATAGAGGGGAGTGTTGAAACGGTTTTAGGAGCCCTTATTGATTTTCAAAAACAGTGATAGTGAAGGAGTATGGTTCTAAAAGATGAAGGCTGGGTATATGGATAAGCTTCCTTTTTTATGATATGAGACAACAACTCTATGCATCTACCATAGTTCAAAGAAGAAAAAGCTGTGTTTGAAGGTCCCAAATTCAATCTAGAAAGATGTTCTTCTTCCTGTGTTGAGCAGAGAGCCTATAATTGCTGAAGGTGTCCTAGTAGTGGTGAAAACAAAATTAACCCCTGTTTACAAAATCTAAGAAAAAACACTGTTTATAAGGTGGAAGTTTGATCATTATAAAATGCCTTCTCTGTGTTATGAAATAGCAAACTAGTGCTGCCTCCATTGTCCCATAAAACAAAGTGTGGTGAGAGATTCTGCAAAGTCATTTGAGGGTGTTTTTGTCTACTTGTGTATAAGAAACAGTGAATAGCAGAAGAGTGTTGTTTGGGGAGGGTGACTTTGTTTTTATCTAAATACAAGGTTGTTTTGTTTCTCTCAAAACACAAGGAGATCTCTGTTCTAACAAAAAGGCCACAAATACCTCTTTTCAAAATACCTTGCCCAAGCACAGTAATCAAATTCACTATTTTCTTTTCATTTGACAAAAAACTTGTTGATTGGCATAAAAGAGGACAAAACAATGATTTATAAGGAGCAGAAAGTTGGTGTTAGAGGACTATTTCACAAAACATTTGAAGAAGCTTGTCTTGGTCAAACAGTGACTGACAAGGAGAACAGGGTGTGTGCTTGAGAAACATTCCAAAGGCCATTTGAGACAGCTTGGTATTGCAAAGAACATTCAAAACAAAATGCCTCCCAGGCAAGACAGTAGGAGTGGCCTTCACAGGAGGTTTGAGCCTGTTTCCACTGAAGAAGTAAATGCTCATCCATCAATCCTTTTTAACTTCCATGAGGTTGGGTGTCTGGATTTTTGTCAAAGAGTACAAGAGGTGAAGAGCTATTCCCCTTTGACACATCTTTATGCTTTGAGGTTTCAAGAGAAGCACTTTCAGCTGGCAGACCTAGATTTCAAATTCTCTCCAAGGTCCATTTCCAAGGCCAGCAAAATCCCTTTATGTCGGGGAGAATTGGTTTAAACAAAGCCACCTGGACTCAGAACAATACAAGCCTTTTTTGAAGCCTGAGCATAGAGATTCATGTCCATCCATTTTTCCCTTCTCATATCTATTGACTAGTTACGCCCCCCTCATGAAGATAATCATGAAATACTTCACTTGCGAGGGAAGATTCTCCCGAGTCTATGCCTACCATATCCTATTGCTCATGCATTTCACGAGGGCCAAATTGTTAATTCTCCCTTTCTTCCTACATAGAAGTATTGAGAAAATGGCCTCCACTGTTCAGAAAAAGCCTCCTTCTCAGCAGACAGCCTGCCTCTTCCATCACTCCCTCATCAAGGTTATCATTCTTCATCAGCTTGAGAAGAAGGAAGTCTCTTGGGACACTTTCATCACACATCCGGATTTTGCCATTGTCCCTTCATTTCATACATCTCGTTCACCTTCCACTCACCATCCTTCGCCTTTTTCAAGCAAGCCTATTCCCCAGAAGCTCAAATTTCCCATTGAACAAGAAAAAGAGCATGATGAGGAAG
The DNA here is from genome assembly GCA_034641835.2 of Pinus albicaulis. Taxonomy (NCBI): domain Eukaryota; kingdom Viridiplantae; phylum Streptophyta; class Pinopsida; order Pinales; family Pinaceae; genus Pinus; species Pinus albicaulis. Next base: position 1,802,114,755 of record CM076578.1, on the reverse strand, counting down.
AAGAGCATGAGCAAGAGGAGGAATATGATGATGAGCAACATCATAGTGAAACAGGACAACAAAGGGAAGAACACAGTGAGGCAGAACAACAAGGGGAAGAAGGGCATGATGAAGAGGAACATGATGATGAACAACAGACTCTTGGGCATGATGAAGAGGAACATGATGATGAACAACAAACTCTTGGGCATGATGAAGAAGGACATGATGATGAACAGTGGACTCCTGGGCATGATGAAGAAGGACATGATGATGAACAGGGGCAGCATGATGAACAGAGGTAGCCACATGATGATGAACAACAGCCTCATAATGATGAATAGGTGCAACACAGTGAGGAGGACAGCCCTGAAAAAGAAATGCAAAAGGACAGTCAAGGCATCCATGAAGAAATCCAAGACAGTGGCAAGAATAATGAGCAAAGTGACAAGGGAAAAGATCCATTAGAGCATGTGCTAGCTGCCTCTCCTAAGCAAGGTGCCATGCTCTCCTCTCCAAAAGTGTCCAAGCCCCAGACATCAAGGAAAAGGGTGCCTAAAGTTATAACTCCAAATGTTACTAGGGCCCTCTGTAGCAAGGGAAAATTTCCCAAGAATTCCATTGTCAAATTGCCCAAGAGGAGGAAGACTAAAAGAGCCACCCAAAGCAAAGGAAAGGAGAAAGAAGAAAGAAGTCATGAAAAGGAAAGGGAATTTGACATCATTCAAATCCAAAGTGATGATAGCGAAAATGAAGCCCGGATCCTAGAAAATCTCTTAATCAATAGAGAAAACCAAATTGATGCTTTGAGGACTGATCTTGAGAGGGCTAGAAACTTCAATCACTTTTTGCAAATTCAAAACAAACAGATGAGTTTCCATATGGTTGTATATGAGACACGGACCATAAAATAAAAGAAAGAGGCCTCCAAAGCATAGGTGAGATTGGAAGAACTCATGGGTGAGTTTGATGAGAGCGAAGGCGAAGATCAGCCCAAGAGAAAGAGGCCAAGAACCATGGGGCTCAAAAAAGCCCTTGAGAAACAAAAGGAAGAAGAAGCTTCCCTTCTCGAATCTACCCCTCTCACTACATTGTTCACACAAGAGATAGAGAAAAATCGAGAAGCATGGCTTGAGAGGGTTAATGATCACTTGGAGAAGAAGTTGGAGAAGGCAAATAGAGACTTGGACCTTCAATGGAGGATGATCGGGCATGATAAGAAACTTAATCAGTTTGCCCAGTGGAAATTGAAGGCCACTCAGGAAAAACTCAAGGAGGCTAAAAGGAAGCGCTCGGCACCAAAGTTGAGGAAAGACACCTCAAAGCTCCAAATTTTGGCCTTAGCTTCACATCATGTTTCTAAAAACCCTTGAGGGTCATTATCGCCGAAATTGGGCGAAATTCGACAAATTTTGGTTTTTTGTCATTTTTGGGTTTTTGGCTAAAACTCATGGGCATCGCGATTTCAGTTTGGGGCATCCTCAAAGGATTAAAATGGTATCATTGGATGCCATAATTTCAGGGGCATATACTCAGCGATTTTCAGATCAATTGAAGATCATTTTCTCCCCAAAATGGCAAAAAACACTCGCTTTTTCTACACTCTGCCCCGTTTATCAACAATGCCTATTTTTTTGGTTTTTTACATAGAGGTATGTTTTTGGAGGACTTAAAGTGGTAAATTTGGAGAAAAATAAACATTTTCAAAATATATACATTCATAGCTTTCCAACGAGCCATCATGGGCCTCATTTCGACATCGGAAAGGCCTCCAAAAGTTGTCGGCAAGTCAAGGGACTTTCTGCTGATGTATTTCTTAAGTATTTTTGAGAAAAATGTACCTTTCAAAAGTGAATTTTCCTCATGTGCGTTTAGCTATTTTTGTGCATGGATAGTTATGAAAAGTCAATATATTTCCCTTTTTTAGCATTTTTGAGATATTTTATTAGATATTTTGTGCCTTGGGCTTTGCAAAGCCTCAAGGATAAAATCAGATATTTTGGATAGGCCAATGAGATTGCAAGTTGAACTAAGAGGTTTTCCTCACTTTGGCCTATATATTCCATAGGCTTTAATTGTAAATGAGGCTGAACTTGATGAATAGAAGCAATATATGGTCATATAATCTTGGAAGAAACACTTGTCTCATGCCTTTGGATAGTTTCTTGGATGTTTTTGGATGATGAAAGAGGATTGTTATTGGATTCCATGACTTGGTAGAATGGTATAGTGTCTCTCTCTCTTTTTTTTTTCTTAGTTTTCATTCATAATTCCATGTTCTTGCTTGCTATAAGACATTAGAGAATAGATTTGAGACATGCCCTTGGAGGCACCTCAAATTTCTTGTTTCTTTATAGCTTCTATGTTTTCTTCATTCCTAGTCACATTAAAGAATCCTTGATTGCTCTTTAATAACTTAAGAATATTGTTTGCTTGTTTCATTTATGGTTTTACGCATGCTAAGTATGATTCACGGTATGCCCTGCTTACTCATGGCTAGCCATAGCTCCACCTATGAAACCTCTCTTTGATTGATTAGATTGTCATTTGTTGAACCAAGGAGGTCTTGTACTGATCTTGCCCTTTGCCTAAAACTATGCAATATTGTTTTCAAAGTGCCCAATATCTTGAAATACTATGTTTAGGCATTCCTACATAGTAATTTGAGTTGTTTGTTTTTCTTAAATGTATTTTCCCAAAGTCTGATAGCCATTTCCTAAAGTTAGAGAGTTATATATCTCTATGCATGGCTTGAATGTTTATTTCTATACATTGATCAGTTTATAGTTACATTTCTCATGATTAATGGTTAGCCCTACCATGTTTAGGTCAGCTATTGAACTAGTTATGTTTGAAATCCTTTTTCCTTCACAAAATTAATGTCCATCTCACTCCATTTCTCCCAAAGATCCATTTTACCTCGAATCAAATCGGCCCTTCAGAAACCTTGTATCACCATCTAAAAGCTTTCTTTACCTTTTCAACCCCATAGCCCAGTTGATCTGACATATTTTTACCTATCTTATGTCTTTTATTGGTTCATCCCTCACAACCTAAAAACCAAAACCAAAAACCTACTTCCTAACTAGCCTAAAATCAAGAACACAATAAGCAAACACACAGAAATCCCTTACACAAATAGAGAGAGCCCTCTCTAAGTCCAGAAAGGCTAGGTCCTTGGGCTCCAAAGACTGGTTTGATGTTACACTGTCATTTGGCTTGCCAATCAGCCAAATCACGGGACACTAACATAATCGCGATCATGGTGGGACTCTGAGTGATAAACAAACTTAGTTTCCCTAAACCTTTAGATACCTTTGAAAATACTATCTTGTTGACTTATCCCACCGCTCACTAACATAATGGCGATCACGATGGGACATACTGAGTACATAACAGTCTAGAAAACTCTTGTAGATTCATTATTATTTAAACATTTAAACAGGCAAGCGGCCCCTAGAATCATTTAGAGTAAAATTTTTTTGTTTTCACCACCCTAGAATAGTGATGAAACAGGTTTAGAACACTCTAATAAACCATAGGCTGCACATAAAACTCAAAAAACCCCAAAAAATTCCCAGATTGGCTTTTCCCTAGTTATTAGTGGTGGACCATAGCTACATCTTTACAATAACAACCAAGTTCCACTTGGTGACTCCACTAGCCTCCAGTAGGCCTAAAAACTCCATAAAAAACAAAAATTTCATAAACCATACCTTTCTGTTGACTCATCCTTTCCAAAACTTAAAACTTCTGGTGCAAACCCTGTAATCAGTGACAAACTAAGTATAACTTAGCGATTCAGAAGACTTCACTTGAACATAGGAGATAAACAGAAATAATATTGCAAATAGAACCATTAGCTTGTCCAAACAGCCTAGCAAACTGTTGAAACCAAGTGAATCACTCTTCCTTGCAAGTCTTCATCTCAAAGTTTGGTAGAAAATTTTTTCCCGAAAGCATCTTTGAAAGTATTAGTGGTGGACCATAGTTCTCACAGAAATCCACCTGGCGACTCCACTAGTCCATTTTTTTGTTTTGGCCATCCTTCACATTAGTAAACCCCTAGAGAGGCCATCCATCCGAAACAATCACAAATACCATCCTCTCTAAACTCTAGATTCGAAATCTAGCTTCACGAAGAATCAACACTAGATCCCATCCAGACAATAGAACCATTAGCTTGTCCAAATAGCCCAGAAAATTGTTGAAACCAAGTGAATCACTCTTCTTTGCAAGTTTTCATCTCAAAGTTTTCTATAAAATTCTTTCCCGAAAGCATCTTTGATAGTGTTGGTGGTGGACCATAGTTCTCATAGAAATCCACCTGGCGACTCCACTCATCCTCATTTTTTTTTTGACTATCCTTCACATTAGTAAACCCCTAGAGATGCCATCCATCCAAAACAATCACAATTACCATCCTCTCTAAACTCTAGACCCGAAATCTGGCTTCACAAAGAATCAACACCAAATCTCATCCTGACCCAAATCCCCCTATCATAGTAGATGACCCAGAGAAGATTCTGTGGCAAGCTTCTAAGACTGGCAATTTAGCCACCGATAGGTCCATCCGTAAAGCAAGGTCAGTACCTGAACACCCCACAGCCTTGCAAGTTTCCCCCTTTGACTTAAAATCAGCAAAAACCCCTTTTAGAAGCAAGTCACAAAGCAAGGTAAAATTTGACAATCTTGAGCCCATAGATCTACCACAGAGTCCTAGTAGATAAGCCTCACCTACTACACCTCCAGACTTTCAGCTTCTCCATCACTTTGGCTCCTACCACCCCAGATCTGCTCAAAATCAGATCGCTAGCCCAAGTACATCTGCCACACCCATCCAAACCACTACTGTTCAAACCACCTCAGCTCATCCTACAAGCCCTCATTTTTTACATCATTCATTAGCTCCTACCATGGCAGCCTGGTATGTACCCTTGCTGTTGCCACAGCCTTTGGCTCCCTTACAAAATGACTATCAATCCAAAATCCTGCACTTTACGAGAGTTGAGACTACCACAGCTCAACAACGTGTAGATAGGATTAGCGATGCCTTTGAATACATGGAAATAGAAGATGAGACCATCAGAATGAGGATGTTTGCCCAAAGCTTCGACGAAGAACCTAAAAAATGGTTTAAGAGCTTAGCTCCAAACAACATCCATGATCTCCCAGAACTATACCAAACCTTCATAGATAAGTGGGAAATCAGAAATAACCCCATTCAAATCATGTCAGAATATAACCATCTAAAATGGGAAAATGGGGAAAGTGTCTAGGGATACTGCACTAGGTTCAACAGTGTGTATAAAGCTCTCCCACCTCACTTCAAACCTCCACTTGGATCAGCCTTGGAAAATTTCCCCGAAGGCTTTGACCCAGACATGACTTATCAACTAAGAGACAAGGACCCCCTTACCTTAGAGGAAATGCAAAGAGTGGCTATAAATGTAGAGGCCAACTTAGCTTAAAAGAGAGCTAGGATAAGAGAAAAAAAGGGAGTCACATACCACGACGAAATTTCCCCTTTGGTATCTTCCTTAGATCCTAGAATAGATGGCCTGGTCAAATCCCTGACAAAGATGTGGGAAAAAATGAGTGAAAAAGCACCTCTTAAGGGCAACCAGCCAAACCCTCAAAACTGGAACCAAAACTTTAGAAGAGACCAGTCTCAAAATAAACCAAGGGAAAAGGACCAACAGATCAGGCCATCCTTCAGTGAAAATTATGTTGATGAAGATGAGAGGGATACAGAACCCATTGATGAAAATCATTTGAACCTATTAGGTTCTGATAAAGAGAGTGAGGTTTACCTCACAAAAGAAGAACAAACATTCTTCTCTCCGAATCAAGATGAAACCAACTATGAATATCCCGAAGATCCTGCCATAGATTTTCATAATTCCATAATAGAAGCGCATAGACAGTATGACCTTAGAAGCAGAAAAAACCAAGACAACTCCAAGAAAGGTAGCTCAGACACTGCTAGAACCCCTGATACCATCCTTAAAAAAGCAGTGGACAGCAACAAAATCATGGTCAAGAAAACTGACCAAAACCAAGATAAAGTTATTCAAACAAGTTTTGGCTCAGATGCTCCTAGTACTTCCACAAAGATTCCCGAGATGGTTGTGTTGAACAAAGGCCCGAACTAGAGTCAAAAAATTAAGAACATAGATAAATTCATGTCCGAAAAAGCTGAAACAAATCTGTCCAAACTACAAACTCCTTTTAGTTTTGAAGGGGAAATTTCCAAAATAAAAATAACCATACCCCTTACTGAGCTAATAACTGTAGAGAGGTATAGATCTCAAATATTCAAAGTTTTTGATATAGGAAATGAGGAAGATACTTTAAATCTAACTGGTGAGAAACCCGAGCTCTTGTTCGACCCCAAAATAGAAGGAGAATACCAAGAAGGAACTATCTCTCCTTTCTATGTAAGCTTGAACATACAGGACAAGATATTACATAATGCCATGTTAGATTCTGGTGCCTCCCATAACCTCATGCCTAAAGCAATCATGGAAAACTTGGGTCTAGAGGTAACTCAACCTTACAAAGACTTATACTCCTTTGATTCAAGTCGGGTCAAATGCTTAGGTCTAATAAAGAACCTGTGTTTTTCTTTGACACAACTACCGACAAAAAACCTAGTCATGGACGTAGTAGTGGCCGATATTCCTCCTAAGTATGGAATGCTACTATCAAGGGCATGGGCTGCCAAAATACAAGGTAACCTTCAAATGGATATGTCTTTCACTACCATCCTAGTTTTCAACCAGACTAGGAGATTATACTGAGAAACTCACATGAAATACATGGTTAGCAACCAAAATAAGCCAAACAACACTCCCATTTATTCCGTTCATTCCAATTTAGATTCTTTTATCTTATCAAAACCACATTTCCCATTACTAAATGAAGGAACTGATGACCAAAGCTCCAAGAAACCTGAAAAATAGCTTAGTATCATGTATGAAAAACTAGCTCTTTGGAGTATAAGCTTTGACGGTTCTTGTGGCAAAACTGGTTCGAGGGCTGACATTTGGATACACAATGCTAATGAAGGTCATTCTTTCAGATTATAATTCCAATGTACTAATAACATTGCGGAATATGAAGCCCTTCTCCTTGTTCTGCACATACTTAAGGACTTAGGCGCCAAGAAAGTATCAGCCTAGGGAGATTCAGAACTTGTAATTAGGCAAATCAAAGGTGAATGTTTGGAAAAAAACCCAAGACTAAGAGAATACAGGAATTCAGCTTTAGACATCCTCAAAACCTTCGAAAAATATGAACTCACTTATATCCCTAGGGTTCAAAATAGCCTAGAAAATGAGCTTGCCTTCGCTGCAAGCAATGGCCAAATACCATGTTTAAGTGAGCAATACAGTATTCAGGGCAAACATCGCCCTACAGTACTAGATAATATTGACCATTGGCAAATATTCAAATATGACGATCAAATTGATGATTTCTTACAATCTAGGAATGAATTTGAAGTAACCAAAACAGACTTAGAAAATGAAGAAAAAAAACCTGGCAAAAATCAAGATCAAGAGCCAAATTTACCTTCTTAGACAGATGTAAACTTGGTCAATCATTCATATGAAACTGAGATAGGAGAGTACATAGACCAAAGGGAACTTGAAGTCTTACACTGTGAAAATGACACCATACTCAGAGGGCTTGCACCTTTAGAAGAATTTTTTGATTTTAACGATGTGGCCAAAAAGCCAAAAATGGAATCTACCGAGGTCGACATAGAAGAATATAACATAGGAAGCCTGGAAGAACCAAGAAATATCAAACTGTCCAAAACCCTCCCTCCTTAGATAAAGCAGAAGTACATCAAGTTGTTTAAAGAATTTAAATATGTGTTCGCATGGGGATACCAAGATTTGAAATCATACGACACAAGCATCATTCAACATAAGATTCCCCTTAAAGAAAACCAAAAGCCTTTCAAACAGAAGTTAAGAAGAATAAACCCTGTCTTAGTACCGTTGGTTGAAAAGGAAATAAAAAAGATGTATGATGCTGGGATAATAGTGTCCCTCAAGTACTCTGAGTGGGTTTCAAATCTAGTATCAGTTAGGAAAATGACTAGTGAAATCAGACTCTGTATCGATTTCCGAAACCTAAATAGAGCCTGTTTAAAGGACAACTATCCATTGCCCAAAATGGACCACATACTTCAAAAGGTAGTAGGTGCTAAAAGGATCTCATTACTCAATGGTTTTTCTGGTTACAACCAAGTACTGGTTTACCCTACTGATCAACACAAAACAACTTTCACCATGCCTTGGGGCACTTTCATGTACGTTAAAATGCCTTTTGGATTGATGAATGCCAGCACCACATTCCAAAGAGCCATGGACATAGCCTTCTCAGAAGACATAGGTTATTTCATAGTCATATACCTCGACGATATCACAGTATATTCCAAATCAGATGAAGAGCACCTGATTCACTTAAGAAAGGTTTTTAACAAATGTAGAAAATATGGTTTATCCCTAAACCCCAAGAAAAAACTGTTCGGTCTTGAAGAAGGAAAAATCCTAGGTCACATCATTTCGGAAGAGGGAATAAAAATAGACCCCCAGAGAATTGAAGGTATATTACAAATAAGTCACCCCAGAAACATAAAGGAGCTACAATCCTTTATCGGAAAGATTAATTTCTTGAGAAGATTCATCCCAAATCTTGTCGAACTCCTGAGAGATATCACAAATATGTTGAAAAAAGAGGTCAGGGTTAAATGGACTATGGAAGCCAAAAAATATTTTGAACTAGTTAAAAAGGCCCTAACTGAAACACCAGTACTGATAAGTCCTGATTTCACCAAAGATTTTTACATTTTTTCGTTTTCCTCAGAACACACAATAGCTGTTGTGTTGTTACAAAAGAACGCAACAGGGCAAGAACAACCCATTTCCTTTTTTAGCAAATCCCTAAGAGATGCTCCCTTGAAATATAACATCATGGAAAAATAGGCTTTCGCATTGGTAAAAGCACTGAAAGATTTCCGGGTTTACATCTTGCATTCTCATGTCATCGCTTTTGTTCCTAATATCGTCGTCAAAGACATATTAAATCAAGATCCCGATGGTAAAAGGGAAAAATGGTTCGCTATCATCTTAGAATATGACTTAGAAATTCGACCCACCAAATTGGTTAAAGGACAAGGACTTGCAAGACTAATGGCTGAAACCAACCTCCAAGCATTAGATATAAATTTTGTTGATGCCTTAGAAGAACAGGAAGAATGCACCGCCCCTCATGTTGAACAAGTGTTTTTAAATTCACCTTGGTATGCAGATATTCTTTATGTATTATTTTATCTGAATGCTCCTCCAACTTTATCAAAAACAAAAGCAAGATTTCTTAAACAAAAATATTTAAAGTTTTGCATTATAGATGGAGTTCTGTATTGGAAAAATCCCACTGGTATGCTGCTTAAATGTTTGCTTGAGTCTGATGCAGAGAAAATTATGCATGAAATGCATGAAGGAGAATGTGGAGGTCATCTCTACTGGAAAACCACAGCGAAAAAAATCCTTAGAGCCGGTTATTATTGGCCTACCTTATTTCCTAACACTCACAAACTAGTTATGACATGCCATAAGTGCCAAATTTTTTATGGCGAGAAATTTTTTTTACCTTTGCCCTTACATCCCATCATAGTTAAAGGACCCTTCCAGCAATGGAGTCTAGATTTTATTGGGGAAATTCACCCTTCTTTGTCCGCTCAACATAAATGGATCCTTACAGCCATTGATTACTTTACCAAATGGATAGAAGCCATACCCTCCAGTAATACCACCGATTCAGTCATCATTAAGTTCCTAGAAACCAACATCCTATCTAGATTCGACTATCCTAGAAAGATCATTACAGATAACGCTACTGACTTTTCCTCCAAAATAATGGTGGACTTCTGTTACAAATATCACATTTCATTAGGACATTCCACAGCTTATTACCCTCAAGGTAATGGTTTAGCTGAGTCCTCTAACAAAAGCCTAGTCAACATCATAAAGAAACTTCTGGAACAAAATAAAAAAGCACGACATGGAAAACTAGTACACGCACTATGGGCTGATAGACTAACCACCAAAAAATCAATAGGTATGTCTCCCTACCAACTATTTTATGGCATATATGCCATTTTCCCAACATCTTTAGGGGTTCCAGTAATGAAGCTATTGCAGGAAGTTCAAATAGAAGAAAATGACATGCAAAGGAAGGTGAATCAGACTATCCATTTACAGCAAATAAGAGAAGAAGTTTACCAAAAGGCTTAGTTAGCACAAGACAAAATAAAATAGATTTTTGACAGAAGGACCAAGGAAAATGATTTTCAGATTGGGGACAAAGTACTAAAATGGGATTCTAGAAGAGAAGACAAAGGTAAACATGGCAAGTTTGAAAACTTATGGAAGGGACCTTTCATCATTAGCTTAGTTAGCGGAAACAACGCCTTTTTCCTGCAAGAACTTGATGGGACTGAAAATTTTGGAGGTCCTGTGAATGGCAGGACATTAAAGCATTATTTTTGTCAAGAGCTCCAATTTAAAAAAAAAAAAAAAAACTTTTTCAATCATTGTATATACCATTGTTTGAAAAATAGATCAAAAACATAAAATTCAAAAACAATAGAAAAATAGAAAAATAGGGCGGTTTGAAAAATAGAAAGAAGGCCCCATGTTCAAAAAATAGTCATTCGGAAAGCGCGCAAGTCTAAATGCCGCTACTAGTGCTCAAACGTCTTGTTCAGTTATCTAGCCTAATCATAACTGAACATGTTTTAAATTTATTTGCTGATAAGTTAGTGAGTGAAAAATATGGTCAACATTGTATAAGCTTGACTTATCAAAGGGAGTAGATTAGGAAAAGATACTGGTTCCACATGCTCAAAACAGAACCAAAGAGGAAAGCAGGGATGAAAAACAAATTGTGTATCCTAGCCTTGCTTTTCTAGTTTTCATTTTATGCAAAATAATATTTGTGTGCGACTTGTCTTTCATGCCACAAGTACATGACAAATCAGACTGTATAATCCTGATTTAGTCATTTTTCAATTTCATGTTTTATATTAGAGAATAAAATCTTGTCAAACAGCTTAACCTTGACAGTCGATCTAGCATAGGTAGAGAAACAAAGGAGTTCATCAGCTTAATCTGAACTCCCGACAGATATAAGTGTAGAACTAGATAGTGTCATTTTTCAAAAAATACTATGTCAAAGGGTTGCTAGTCCAAATGCACCCAAAAGAAGAAAAAATGTTAGGAAATATAGTGGCGTAGGTAGAAATATCATTGATGCTAATCATGCTGTCAATTTTCAGAAATAACATCAAGGAAGAAAGATATTTGCGCCAATGGATAAAGGCACTGGTCTTCAAAGAACCAAGATCTGAAATTCTGGACACCTCCTGAAAAGGAGCTGCCCTCCCCAAATGGAGCCACTATTAGTCATCAATATTTTTCACTTGTTAGTGATGACTAGTTCTTAAAGCCAAGTTTTCTAGCAGCAGATCTCAAATTTGTCAAAATTTTCTAGCTGGAAAACACCCATAAACATTTTTTCCCTCCTAACCTTTTCAATAAGCCCATGACGAGATAAAACCTCATTGTCAAGCCCTATCTAGCTTCAGCCATACTAGCCTATCCATCAGCTCCAAAGAAAATAATCCAAATCTATCCAAAAAGTCTCCCCTAAGTTAGGTAGTGGTGCTTTAGGTGATTTTCCCTTGGAAAACTATCCTAAAGCCAAAAGAACCTCTATCTATTATCAATCAGTCCTAAAAGACCTTCCTTTTTTGCAAATAAAGCTTGATTATACCCTTAGGTCGCACCACTAACAAGCCTTGATGTCTCAGAAATACATATGCCACAGGTCAAGCTGATATTAGGTGAAATTATAGTGTTTCAATGGATTTTTCAAGAGCAGAAGTATACTAGTGTTCCAAAAGACATTATTAAATTCAACATGAGAAGACAATTGCTTCTCATGTGGTTTTGAGCCTGGAATGCAGCTACAGGACATAGAGTTATTTAAAAAAGCTCCTGCAAACAAAGTCTAAAGGTTAGTGATTTATGAATAGCAGATACTGGTCAAGTTGCTTGTGATGTCTAAAGAGGCACAAAGGTATTTGAACAACAGGATTATATGTCTCAAAGAAATGCCCATCATAGCATATTGTCATTTTTTCATTTTCATTTGCTTAAGTATGAATAGGCAGTGAAAGGAAAGATAAGACTGTTTGAAAAACTGATGAAATGGCATCACTGAGAAAACCTCCTCCATAGATGAGTAGAGGGTTGATAGACTGAGAAAACCTCCTCCATACATGAGCAAAGGGTTGAAAGACTGATAAAACCTCCTTCATTTTACAAGCAGAGGGTTTGGCAATGTGTTAAAGGCCTCCTTCATCTAATAAGAAGAGGGCCAGGAAACAGGAGCAAGGTTTTAAGGGCAGTGGGAGACAATTGAAGGCTTCTAAATAGAAAATGGTGTTAAAAGCAAAGACAAAGAAATGGTGCTTTAAAAAGGTGTTTACATGAGTTTCACTGTTAAAACATAGAATTGAAATACAATGTGAAGCTAATTGGGTGATTAGGAATGAAGAAATATTGTTAAGAAAATGGCCAAGGAAGTAAAACAATCTTGGTCTTAAACTGACTTCTGCTATCCAATACAAATAAAACCACTAACAGTGTGTTCATAAACATTTTTCACTTGGTTAAAACAGGGGTTGAAAAGAACCCAAGAATTTGTCAAAAATAGGCCTCCTTCATAACAAGTAGAAGGCTCACCATGGTTTGAGGGTGAAGAGCATTCATTTTCAGTATGGCTTAGATTTCAAAGGGACTGCTGTCAAAATGGTAAAATGAATGAGAAATTCATTATTCTTGTAGACATCCTTCACAAAAGAACAAAGGGACAACTTTCAAATTTTACATTTTGAAACTTCAGCTCACCAAACCCTGCTATATCTCCGTAAAAGTTGAAGACTAGATTACTATGTCAATCTAAGGTTAGTCATTTGCCTTGATGGTGGAGACTATTTTTAGCAGAGTTTTTAACTTACAGTTTCAAATGAGGTTCTTCACTCACAGTCAAAATAAAGGCTCAAAGAGCACCTGACAGTTCAATCAACTTCATATTGGGCATGATCATCATCAAAACACCAAGAGCAGAAGCTGTTAAAATAAGTTTTAAAGTGGTGAGTTATCTCCTTGCAAGAATGGCAAAGCAATGCCTCACAGATCATTGATATGTTTTTGAGCAGATTTTTTCCTTTCAAGGGACAGAAATAGGCAAACAGTGAAAATACTATTGCCTTAATGAGAAAAACACTGAGAAAGATTTTGGCGTTCAAAATGGCTTTTTCACTTTGAAAAGGGTCGTATATATGAAGATCTTCAAAAATATCACCCACAACACCTTTTTAGAGTTTTGGTCAGATAATGGCTTTGTGATGGTTTAAAGATTTTAAATGACAAAGTCGTGCTTCATTTTTGTTTAAAACAAAAGCTTTTTCAAAAACCTCCAAAACCCTCACAAAAGCAAATTTCAAAGGTGTTAGCTTTTTCGACTATAAAAGGAGCAAGAGACCGTTGTAGGGCCTATTTTGCAAATTAAAAATGCAAGTGACATCTCCCCTGGCTGTTCACTGGACCAAGCAAGGATTTCAAGTGAAATTGCAGAGTTTTTTAGGCTTAAAGCCTGCACAGCATGCCTAGAAAAGTGCGCGGCACATTCAGAAGCGAAAATACATAGGCCTTACACGACTGCGCGGCGCGCCTGTAGCGCCGGTCACCACCGCCCGAAGGCCAACCCGACTGCCTTGTGTTGTGCGGCGTTCTTTCTAACAAACGTGCCATGCCACCTAGCACCTTCAAAGAAGCTCCAAAAGCTCCCCAAACGATCAATCAAGGCCCATGAAGGATCTTTGAGGTATTTTTCATCACCTCATGATAAATTTCGAAATCTAAAGGGGTGATTGATGCCATGTTTTTTAAGACTAAAACAGTGATTGAATAGTGAATTTCTTGGTAGAAAAGCAAGGTGGTTTGTTATTGTGTTGCCAAAGACTGTTACAGTAGAAGGCTAGGGTGTGTTTACATTAGTTTCAAAAGGCCTAAAACTGCCTTCAAGCACAGTGATAAACCATAACCCTAATTGCAAGGCAAAAACACAATGGTAGAAGGTTTTCAAGTTGCTGAAGGTGTCCTAGCATTGATAAGACAAAACTAGCCTTTGTTAGCAAAGTATAAGGTGGAAGCGGTGTTTGTAAGATAAACACAGTGTTTGTAAGGTGAAAACAGTGAGCCTGATTTGAAAACAGTGGTCTTAGTCTGAAAGCCTTGTCACATCAAAAGTGTCCCTTTGAATGGTGAAAGAACAAACTCTGTCTAGCCACCAAATTTCCATAAAACAGAGTATGCTATGAAGATCATTTGAATCAATTTGAGGGTGCTTTTTTCTACCTATGTATAAGAACTAGTGAACAACAGAAGAAGCACTGTTTAAGGGAGGTTATTTTTGTCTTCGTATAAATACAAGGCTGTATTTTTTCTACCAAAACATAAAGGATCCTTGTGACCTTACCCAAGCACAATAATCAATTGACTGTTGCTCTTCATTTGGCAAAAAACTTGTTGTTTGGCACAAAAGAGCACAAAACAATGATTTAGAAAAAGCAAAAAGTTGGCGTTGGAAGACTATTCCACAAAACATTTGAAACAACTTGTCTTGATAAAACAGTGACTGACAAGGAGGACATGGTGTGTGGTTGAGAAAAACATTCCAAAGGCCATTTGAGACAGCTTGGTTTTGCAAATAACATTCAAAACAAGATGCCTCCCAGGCAAGACAGTAGGAGTGGCCTTCACAAGAGATTTGAGCATGTTTCCACTGAAGAGGTAAAAACCCATCCATCAGTCTTGTTTAACTTTCATGAGGTTGGGTGTTTAGATTTTTGTCAAAGAGTGCAAGAGGTGAAGATCTATTCCCCTTTGACACATCTATGTGCTTTGAGGTTTCAAGAGAAGCACTTTCAGCTGGTAGGCCTATATTTCAAATTCTCTCCAAGGTCCATATCCAAGGCCACCAAAATCCCTTATGTCGGGGAGAAGTGGTTTAAACAAAGCCACATGGACTAAGAAGAATACAAGCCTTTTCTGAAGCCTAAGCATAGAGATTCATTTCCATCCATTTTCCCCTTCTCATATCTTTTGAATAGCTACACCTTCCTCATGAAGATCATCATGAAATACTTCACTTGCGAGGGAAGATTCTCCCAAGTCTATGCCTATCGTATCCGATTTCTCATGCATTTCACGAGGGAAAAATTGCTAAATCTCCCTTTCTTCCTACATAGAAGTATTGAGAAAATGGCCTCCACTGTTCATAAAAAACCTCCTTCTCAGCAGACAGACTGCCTCTTCCATCACTCCCTCATCAAATTCATCATTCTTCATCAGCTTGAAAAGAAGGAGGTCTCTTGGGATAATTTCATCACACATCCGGATTTCGCCACTGTCCCTTCATTTCATACATCTCCTTCACCTTCTACTCACCATCCTTTGCCTTCTTCTAGCAAACCTATTCCCAAGAAGCTCAAGTTTACCATAGAACAAGCAAAAGGGCATGATGAGGAAGAAGAGCATGAGCAAGAGGAGGAAGACGATGATGAGAAACATCATAGTGAAACAGGGCAGCAAGGAGGAGAAGAACATAGTGAGGCAGAAGAGCATGATGAAGAATAAGGGCATGATAAAGAGGAAGATGATTATGAGCAACATCACAGTGAGACAGAACAACAGACTCCTGAGCATGATGAAAAAGGGCATGATGATGAGTAGCATCACAGTGAGGCAAAACATCAGACTCCTGAGCATGATGATGAACAACAGCATGATGAACAGAGGCAGCCACAGCATGATGAACAGAGATAGCCTCATGAAAAAGAACAGCAGCCTCATAAAGAAGAAGGGCGACATGATGAACAGCTGCAACATAGTGAGGAGGACAGCCTTCAAAAATAAATGCACAAGGACAGTCAAGGCATCCATGAAGAAATCCAAGACAGTGGCAAGAATGATGAGCAAAGTGACAAGGGTAAAGAGCCAATGGAGCATGTGCTAGTTGCCTCTCCTAGGCAAGGGGCCATGTTCTCTTCTCCGAAAGTGGCCAAGCCCCGGACATCAATGAAAAGGGTGCCTAGAGTTGTAACTCCAAATGTGACTAGGGCCCTCCAAAGCAAGGGAAAATTGCCCAAGAAGCCCATTGTCGAATTTCTCAAGAGCAGGAAGACTAAAAGAGCCACCCAAAGCAAAAGAAAAGAGAAAGAAGAAAGTAGTCATGAAAAGGAAAGGGAATTCGACATCATTCAAATCCAAAGTGATGATAGTGACAATGAAGCCCAGATCCTAGAAAATCTCTTGATCAATAGAGAAAACCAAATTGATTCTTTAAGGACTGATCTTGAGAGGGCTAGAAACTTCAATCACTTTTTGAAAATTCAAAACAAACAAATGAGTGTCCATATGGCAGTATATGAGACACGGGCCATCAAATACAAAAATGAGGCCTCCAAAGCACAAGTGAGATTGGAAAAACTCATGGGTGAGTTCGATGAGAGCGAAGATGAAGATCAACCTAGGTGAAAGAGTCCAAAAACCATGGGGCTTAAAAAGGCCCTTGAGAAACAAAAGGAAGAAGAACATGCCCTTCTCCAATCTATCCCTCTCACTACATTGTTCGAACAAGAGATAGAGAAAAATCGGGAAGCATGGCTTGAGAGAGTTAATGATCACTTGGAGAAGAAATTGGAGAAGGAAAATAGAGACTTGGACCTTCAACGAAGGATGACCGGGCATTATAAAAAGCTAAAACAGTTTTCCCGGCGGAAATTGAAGGCTGCTCAGGAAAAACTCAAGGAGGCTAAAGGGAAGCGCCCGGCACCAAAATTGAGTAAAGACACCTCAAAGCTCTAAATTTTGGCTTTAGCTTCACAACATGTTTCTGAAAACCCTTGAGGGTCATGCTCGCCAAATTTGGGTGAAATTCGACAAATTTTGGTTTTTTGTCATTTTTAGGTTTTTGGCTAAAACTCATGGGCATCGCCATTTCAGTTTGGGGCATACTCAAAGGATGAAAATGGTATCATTGGATGCCATAATTTTAGGGGCATACACTCAGTGATTTTCATATCAATTGAAGATCATTTTCTCCCCCAAAATGGCGAAAAACAATCACTTTTTCTACACTCCACCCCATTTATCAACAAGGCCTATTTTTTTGGTTTTTTACACATAGGTATATTTTTAGAGGACTTTCAGTTGTCAGTTTGGAGAAAAATAAACATTTTCAGAAATTAGACACTCATATATTTCCAACGAGTCATCACGGGCCTCGTTTAGACATCAGGAATGCCTCCAAAAGTTGTCGGCAAGTCAGGGAACTTTCTGCTGATGTATTTCTTGAGTATTTTTGTAAAAATTGAACCTTTCAAAAGTGACTTTTCCTCATGTGCGTTTAGCTATTTTTGTACATGATTAGTTATGAAAAGTCAATATATTTCCCTTTTTTAGAAATTTTGAGATATTTTATTAGATATTTTGTGCCTTGGGCTTTGCAAAGCCTCAAGGACAAAATCAGATATTTTGGATAGGCTAATGAGATTGCAAGTTGAACCAAGAGGTTTTCCTCACTTTGGCCTATATATTCCAAAGACTTTCATTGTAAACAAGGCTGAACTTGATGAATAGAAGCAATATATGGTCATATAAGCTTTGGAAGAAACACTTGTCTCATGCTTTTGGATAGTTTCTTGGATGTTCTTGGATGATGAAAGAGGATTGTTGTTGGATTCCATGACTTGGTAGAATGGTATAGTGTCTCTCTCTCTATTTTGTTTCCTAGTTTTCATTCATAATTCCATGTTCTTGCTTGCTATAAGACAATAGAGAATAGATTTGAGACATGCCCTTGGAGGCACCTCAAATTTCCTGTTTCTTTATAGCTTCCATGTTTTCTTCATTCTTAGTCACATTAAAGAATTCTTGATTGCTCTTTAATAACTTAAGAATATAGTTTTCTTGTTTCATTTATGGTTTTATGCATGCTAAGTATGATTTACGGTATGCCTTGCTTACTCATGGCTAGCCATAGCTCCACCTATGAAACTTCTCTTTGATTGATTAGATTGTCATTTGTTGAACCAAGGAGGTCTTGTACTGATCTTGCCCTTTGCCTAAAACTATGCAATCTTGTTTTCAAAGTGCCCAATAGCTTGAAGTACTATGTTTAGGCGTTCCTACATAGTGATTTGAGTTGTTTGTCTGTCTTAAATGTATTTCCCCAAAGTCTGATAGCCATTTCCTAAAGTTAGAGAGTCATATATCTCTATGCATGGCTTGAATGTTTATTTCTATGCATTGATCAGCTTATAGTTACATTTCTCATGATTAATGGTTAGCCCTATCATGTTTATGTCAGCTATTAAACTATTTATGCTTGAAATAATTTGTTATTCACAAATTTAGTGTCCATCTCACTCCATTTTTCCCAAAGATCCATTTTACCTCGAATCAAATCGGCCCTTCAACAACCTTGTATCACCACCCGAAATATTTCTTGACCTTTTTGACCCCATAGCCCAGTTGATCTGACATATTTTTACCTATCTTATGTCTTTGATCAGTTCATCCCTCACAACCTAAAAACCAAAAACCTACTTCATAAATAGCCTAAAATCAGAACATAATAAGCAAACACACAGATATCCCTTACACAAATAGAGAGAGCCCTCTCTGAGTCTAGGAAGGCTAGGTCCTTGGGCTCCAAAGACTGGTTTGATGTTACACTGTCATTTGGCTTGCCAATCAGCCAAATCATGGGACCCTAACACAGTTGATCTATATTTCTGCTTATTACTTCATAGTAGATGAGCTAACATGCATAGCTGAAAATTCCTTGGAGGACAACTTGCCACTTGATGCTCTGAATCAACAGTTGAAAAGACTGCGTTGTATCCACCAGAGAGACCATGTGTATCGTCCAAACTTACACATAACCTTCAGCCATTTTCTGATTTGGATGCCATATGGTGATGATGTTCCATTCATCTTGTATGGAATGGTTTGGGTTGGCATGGTTCATTATCTTGGAGGAAGGGTCCTTGGAGACTCAATCTTCTTCTTGCCATTGGATCAGCATGCCCTCTACACTTATCACAAGTGGAGAGGAGGAAAGCGTGGGATAGGTCCTCTTGCCTATCATGTTCATTTATTCAGCCCAACTATACTTCAGGAGCCAAAGGTGGAGGAGATTCTTCATGAGTTTCCATGTTGGAGGGTGACTCATTTCATATGGATGATAGCTTGGGGGTGGAGGTTTCACTTGGGGATGAGGATTTCCCCATGAATTTCACACTCCATGCCTTGAGGGGACCTCTATACAGCACAAAATTGTCTCCTTGAGTATGTTACCTTGCATGATGATAGCCATTTGGGATGTGCCCCAAATGCTGATTTGTTTTCTTAGGAGAAGCACTATGGGAGTTTCATTGTTGAGACAACATCTTATTCTTTGAGGGAGCTCATCATATGAGGATGCTACAGGAGGAGGGAAGGAGAATTTCTAGTTCTATCCTTGCATTTACTTGAGGACAAGCAAAATTTGGGAGGGGAGGACTGTAATATTCCTAAAATTAGCATGCAGCTAATGGGAATATTAAATTTTGTTTCTTGCACATAGTAGATGAATAAATGGGTGAAAGAGACCCATACTTGTCTTGTGTTGGAATAAAAACCCTCTTAATGTGAAAAGGGGATAACTTAGTGGCTGGATTTTTCACTTTCCATGTATAAAAAGGAAGAGGTTCATGTTGATTCAGTCAATTTGACCAAGTCAAAAGTGCAGTATCGATGAGTAGCCTAGATAGAGCTACAACATAGTTTTGGAGGGAAAGGAACCATGTGGTGTTGGAAACCCTAATGGGTGGGACCCAAGGTGAGGAGGCTCACAAAATTTATAAGGAGAAATATAGCATACTTTTGAGGTTATCTTATGTATTACATTTTCATGTCTGCTTAAACACTTGAGCATTCTTCAGCTGTTTAGTTGAGTATGTAGTGTTGTTCAGCACAGGGCATTCCTGCTTATGGATTCCTTCTCCTTCATTAAGAGATCACTTGGAGGAGTTCTATTCTTCATTTTCCCACATCTAGGCTTGAGGCCAGGCACCTCCTTCAGCTACAACATTATTCCTACAGCAGGAAACACTGTGTTATAGGGTGTTGTAGTGGGAGACTTACAACACCAACTCCTGAGCTTATCTTTCAGAGGAGGGAGCTTCCCTTGCTTTGCAAGATCTATACAGGAGGTTCCAGAGCACATTTCACATCTTGGCATGTGGAAAATTAGTTTCCATCCACTACATCATAGTTTACTGTAGAAACTGCATCATTTTTCAGAGTGCTGCAGTAGCAGGGTTTGAACCCTTGCTTGTGAGCTTGTTCCTTGGAGAAAGGGCCAACCCTTCTCCCGGAAAGCTCTGTACTTCATTATTCTTCTGTCACTTGTACATTTCAGTCATATTTATTTAGTGCTATAGTATAATTGTGTTTTTCAGATCCAGATTTGCAGATCTTCTCTTTTGTACATTTGTCTCTCATGGAACCCTTGCCGGGTAAATCTTATTTTGTATAAAAGGGAGGGAATATCCATTTTCTTAGCCATTGAATGCTTGTAGACTCTAGAGCTATTATGTCACATTATTTTCTACATAAAACTCCATTAAAATAATGCTGTCATATGCTTCAGTTTCTTCTCTTGATGTAAGTCATGGGGTTTGGGCTTATTTGAGACATATTGACTTGGGGAGATCTGTTTATAGTGGATAGAGTGATTTGTTTCACTTCCAAATCTACATGTGAGTTGTAAACTATGTATTATAAGGGATCCAAGTCCCATTCATCACAGGTATAGTGTTATTTTATGAAGACAGTTGTTTTATGCCCTATGTTGTTGCATTTCCCCACTTGGGAAGGAGGATATAGGCCATATTATTACTGAGGTTCTTAAATATACTGGTGAGATGTTATTTTACATCTAATGAGCTAATCTAAATTTCCATGCTCATGATTTTATGAAGCTCCAACTTTGGAATATCTTAAGATATTCTATTTGTTGTAGAAAATCCCTGTTTTGGGATATTACAATCACACTGCTTGCATGGGTCTGTTTGGAAATATTTCTTCAACTTGAGAAATTGCAACATTGGTTTGAGTTTTTTGTTTGTTTGTTTTGGGTTTATTGAAATTATTGCGCTTCAACTCTCGCATTAACGTTCTCGAACTAGTGTCTTGGTTTATTTTTCATGTCATTTAGTGCATTGTTTGCTCTATTACATTGAAAAATAAAATAAAAAATTGTTTGCATTCTTGTTTGCATTGTGAAATTGAAAGTATTCGCATATCTATTATTGGACATTCTAGGAAATATTTCTCATTTTCATTAGCTTGTATCAGATACTGTAGTGGATGTTTCCGCATGTTCTCATTATTTGCTATTGCTTGAAAACTCCTAATTTTCTCGTAGATAGATTTTCATCGAATAGAATGGTATCTTTTGGCATGTAGCTTGCATTTAGGGATTTTTGAGATCCAACATTCGGTAGGACCTTGGAATTGAAATGTAAATACAAAATCAACTTAAATTTTACTCAATTAACCTAAGGCAACATTGAAACCTAATGAAACATCTAGTGGTCTAAGTTAGAGACGTATTTCGGCGTCTTTAAACCTAGCAGTTGTCGCTTGCCATCTGGCTTCAGACAGCACTAGTACGGACTTGTGCTCCCCGTACCATCGAGTATACAAAGGGAGACCCCTCTAGGTTGCAATCCTTTTATCCGTAGGAAGCTGATTCTACCACCTTGTAACCGTGATACACCGAACACAGCATTCGGGGAGACTACCTATACGTATGTTAAGTCCTTGGTCATTTCTCTTTCATTTGATCACCAAGGTGTATATTGCATTTCACGAAAACTTGGTACACCCTCTTGCTTAGATTACTTGAGTATTCATTTTGGTCTTTTCGTGACTCTCTAAAAGTGAAAAGATCCTCGAGCACTTGTCCTTTCACGCCCGTTTCTCGACTCTTAAAATATGAAACGAAAGAGTTTTCTTTCAATGTCTTAAAAAATTAACTGCCCACGAAATATTCTTGGTTAAATTTATCTTCCTTAGTATTTTGTTTTAAGGTTGTTTCCAATGGCAACGTTTCCAGAGTTTACCAACCAAGGAATCCCCTCCGAAGGGAATCCTGGTCCTTTTCCTACTTTTGGGAATGTTGGTGCTCCTTATATGGCAACATTGTCCCTTCCTGGGTTAATCGTTGGGTTTCCTGTTTGGTTATTCTCGACCTCTGTGGTCTCGAGTATTCCACCCTTTGTAAAACCATCTCCTCCACCTGAACAACATCGTGTTGATTCTAAAGTGGACCTCTCCCCTTCTTCACCTATTTATTCATCCTCCTCTTCTACATCGCTTGGTGAAAGTCTGGATTTTGGTAACTAGGTGGCTAAAATGAAGAAGAAGAAGTCAGATAAGAGAGAGGCCAACTCTGCGGCTATTGAGCCTAAGAAAACTTCCCTTGATAAAACATCCAAGCTTCTACAGAAAGTCAAATTCCCTTGCATGTTGTGCAAAGGTGACCACCTTCTTTGAGACTGCCCTGACATTCCCAAGGTACTTGAAGCATGGTCTAATGGTTGTCCGTCGTTGCCTTTGGCTTCTGGAATTCATATTGGTGGCACATCTTCGACTAGCCATGATAAGAATCATAAGAAACAGGGTAAGATTACCAATCCCTATAAGTTGTGTGAAGGGCATCATCCCATTCACCTTTGTCCTTACATGGATGAAGCCAAGAGAGTGTTGAACAACTCTACTGTTTCTGCACCCTGCCTTCCCTCTAGTTACCAGAAAATTTCTTTGAGTCCTCCGCTAGTTGATTCCACGATCGGTCAAGAGTCATCCTTAGTTGATCTCGCTCCCTCGGAAATTCAAATTCAGGAATCCGTTCCCGACCGACCATTGATCGGGACTGGTCGAGACTTGATCTCATAGTTCATCAAGTCTTTTCCATTGAGAGTGGATCTCATCCCCCTCATGTTCTTCTTGTTTCTTCAGATTCTTCGGACTTGAAGAAAGATTCTTCCATCCTTGTAGTTCAAGAAGATGCTCCTCCTTCTCCTGTAATGGAAGTCCCGGAGGATGCTCGTCTTGCTCCAGTAACACCAGGGGATGACCATTTCAGTTCTATGGTATCCCCTCCAAGTAGTTTGGTCGCTTCCTTCGATTGGAGTCGATTTGCAGGATACCGCCTTCCTTCTTATTTTCCTTTTGAGATAACAATATAGACCTTTGATATGGTAGTACCCAGCACCATTATAGATGAAGGCACGTTTGTTAGTATTCTGTTTTCCACTACTTGGAAATCGTTTGGTTCTCCACTGCTTATGCCTGTTACTTAGAATCTGTTGGATTTTAACAGAGGAACTAGTCAACCATTAGGAATCCTTCCGAAGTTTCCTGTTACTTTGGGAAGGAAAACCGTCTATATTGGTGTGATGGTTGTTCATGGGAGCAGTTGTCTCTTCCCTATTTCGTGTGATTTATTTTCCACACAAAGGTCAGATCGTGACCATTGATCAGCTTTCATTCTTTGGTCCTAACGTGACATTTGGTCCACAATCATCTCTTCCAGGTCTTTATTCGTCAGTTGTATCTTCCCCGCCATAGGTTAATTATGTGGCTACCTGTCCCATGCCCACATTCAGTGATAGTGCCATTGTGCATCATGTGCTGGGGGCATTGGGTCCTGATTTCCAAGATGTTGTTCTCCCATCTGGTGCAAAACTCTTGGAAGCCATGACTTCTTATTTATCATGATGAAAGGTCGTTGGAGCATAGTTTGTTTTCCTGTGTCAAGATCCTATAAAAATGAAACAAGCTCTTTGGAGCAGAGTTCGTTTTCTTGTGTCAAGCTCCTTAAAAAATGAAACAAGGTGTCAAGAGGATGGTTCGTCTTCTATGTCAACCTCGTTAAAAAATGAATTAGCTCACGAGGATAGTTCTTTTAATGTGTCAACCTCATCAAAACAATGAAACACGTTCCTGTTCAATTCGATTCTTTGATCAGATCATGTAAAATCCCAGTCGAGTCTTTCTCTTGATCTCGTATTTTGAACTTTCACTCCATTTGCCTTTCATATGGACTGAAGCTTGGCGGGCATGTACCTCGAATTGAGTAACCATGCTAGGGGCATGCCTACTTTTTCAAGCATAGTTTGTTTATGTTTCAAGCTTGTGTAAAAATGAAACCAGTTTCAATCACATTTTATCTTTGTTTCAAGCTTGTGTAAAAATGAAACCAACTTCAAGCAGAGTTTCCTGATTTCAATCTTGTGTAAAAATGAAACCATTCTTATTTTACCTCTCATGATTGCCATTTTATCAGCCTGTTTTTCCATATGAGCCTTAGTTCTCTCATTCCATCGTCCCCATCTACTCGGCCGATCATACGCCTTCACTTGATTGTTTTACCCATTCTTGAGGAACCACTGCGATGGGTGGTCTTGTTAGCCATCCTCTTGAACTTTATTTGTTCTGAGTAGTTTCACCATCACTGGAACCAGTTGCTACCCTTTATACCACTCGTTCCTCTAGGAGGAGTCACCTTTCAACTCTTTTCTAGCTCTCTAAAATTGAAAAGATCGCTGAGATTCTTGTCGTTTTGAACTCGTCAAAAGGTTGCGAAACGATATCTACCTAGTATACGTTTAACCCTTTTTCGGGCTGGGATGGATTATTTACGAAAAAGGAATACCTTAGCCTATCGTGACCAAGAGGTTCTCTTAGATGTTGTTTTCTACCTTTTCGGATCTAAGAGACTATTTACGAAAAGGGCCTTGCTAGATTTTTCTTTTCCACTTTCTTTTCAAACTCTCTAAACATGAAAATATGTCAAGTTCTTCCTTTGTCAGACTCGTTAAAAGCTGATGACATCGGGCTCCGTCGTGATGACGTTACTTGAGTTCCTCCTTCCTAGGGCTCGTAAAATGTACTAGGTTGGATTTTTCTGAAGGAAAAACTTACATCGCAAGCATATGATATCCCCTTCAAGCTTGTTTACAAAAATAATTGGGGTACTTGCCAAAAATGGTGGGGGAAAATGGAACTAGAATTTATTCAACAGTATATCACTCTTGAACATGGCACTTGTCTGCATTCGTGTCGGGTTGGGGACATCTCACTTCATTGTTTATTTGCCTCCATGGGTTTGGGTAATCTCTTTTGACTGCTCATCTGCTCTTTGCCACGCCACCATGACCTCAGATCCTTTGATGTCAAATACTGCCAAATCCAGTGTTGTGCCACCAATATGTTCAAGAGAAGTTCTACCTCTACAATTTTCAACCTCCCTATAATTCTCTGTTGGTCTTGATTCAAAAATCATCAAATATTCCTTTGTCTCGTGTTGATGATGTGGGAAACGTCATGGCCCTCCTTCAACCAAGTCACTTCCTGTCGACTTTAGCTCATTTCCCAGGAACCTGATCCAGAGACTCCCTTTAGGTGCCCTAGAGCCTGCATGCCTTAATGGCAAGTTCTTTGCATCTGACGCAAGTTTCATATCATTGGCCTTTGATCGGATGATTCTGTGGGTGTTTGACGCCAGATCGTTGTTCACATTCCGTGGATTGTACCTTTTGTACCTTGAGAGCCATTGTCATTATTGGTGGTTTTTCTCACATCTGTTAATAGCTCTCATTATTGGATGGTAATTAGACGATGTTCATGCATGTTTGACTTCAACTTGTCTATTCACATGCTCGAACTTCGAGTCGAGATGGAGCGCAAGACCCTGGGTTTTGTCTGATGAAATCCAGGTTACAGGTTCTTTGTGGAATACTATGACTTATTACATGACTCTTCTGATTGGATGGCTGCGACCATACCTGAGTCTATTTGTTGAGCCTTATTGCTGGATGGCTACATCCATACCTCGAATCTCACTTTTTATGTACTCTATTATGGATGGATGTGCCCATGGCACTTATCATGTATCAGAGATATCAGTTGTATTTGTACTTGTAGGTTTTCTGACAACAGTTTTTGGGTCGAACACATTTTCATAAAGCATTTCACCCCTCCCTCTCTCTCTCGGACCTCATGCTTTAGGGGGCATCTGTTACACAACATTTTGTCACTGTCCCTACAATCCCTTGCCCCCCATATTGGAGGGTCCTTCGCGTGACTTGTGAGCAGTGTCATACTTTGCAAACATCTTCTTTGCATCCTTCTGCATAAGGACATCATTTCTCCTGTTGGAAATTTCCTCAAAAAAGTACACAAAACCTATGTTTTGGCCTTGGCGTGGGTAGCCAGTTCACCCCTCGCGCCGATGTGGAAGATTTTCACTAGAGCCCTCACCACCTGGCGCTATGTCTCAGTGCAACCCCCACACCAAGCTACTTTAGGAATGTTTTTAAAAAATTAGAGGTGGAATTTTCCTTAAGTGGTTAAGCTGATGAGCCACGGATCTCTTTCTTTAGGTAGTGGTTTCCACCTCCCGTGGAACACTTCTTGAAGATAGGCCTCCCTTCCATAATTATAGGGATCCTAATCTCTCCCTCTCCCTCTATATAAACATGCCTTCTTCCTTTATGAAAGCTAGCTAAACATATAGCTAAGGAGCTGAACTTGGAGAAGAATATAACTATAGTCGAGTAATTGCTATTGAGAAGGTAGAACCAGGAATAACTCAGTAGAGAGAGTCCCGTCCAAATTCCCGACGAGCCTTTGTGAGACGTGCTCCACTTGAATCTTGTTGGAGGAGACCGCAACATCGAAGCTTGGTTGTAATCTTCCTTTCATTTATTAATATACTCGACTATGGTGTTGGTTCCATCATTGTGTTATTTTGTTTATTTAATGCAATTGATTTAGTCTTCTTCGACTAACTAATAGTTACGAATGTGAATTAGTATGTTGTACATTTTTGTTGTTTCTTGTGTGTGTGCAGGTGTCCGAGCGTGAAAGCGAGCGGATTGTGATCTGTTAAACTAGGAGTGAGGAGCGAGCTACTCTTTTTGATGGCAACAATAGCATAGGACCTCCGGTAAGTCAACTATCAAATCTCCGTCCATTCATTAACTAGGAATCAATATTATAGCTTGTCTTATTTGTGGCTAGACCCACTCTAGGGCTAGTGGGATCACCTCTGTCCGCAAAGGGGATTTACCTCACCAACAGGGATGTTGGACACCTAATCCTCGTAAGGTTAGTGTGGAAGGTGAATAGTCAAAGAGGAGTCCAAGAGACCACTTGGAATGTGGAACCAAGGGTCACTCCAATGTATTATATATATGCATCATTGTGAATAATAAATTTAAATCATGCTTATCTTTCCTATGTTGTCTATTCTTACCTATTCTATTGATGAGTTTGAAAAAGAAGACCAGGATGAACTAAGGAAAGAGGTGCAAAAGGTAAGGGAGGCAAGAAATTAAGGAAAATGGTAAATCATTACAAATATGAAATTTATAATTAGAGATAGAGTCCAAAATAAAAGTGATGAATAAGAATTGGGAACCCTTTAGATCCTCTTCTAGAATTGTCTTAGTTTTTCATGGCATAAAGGTCTTATGTTAAGTTGGATCCCAAGTGATATTGATCTTATTTTCTTAGTTCAAAATTGGGAGCATGAAAAATCTGGGGTCCCCCACATAGATCGATTCATTATTTGGTCAACTTGAAACATGAAATCCTATCAAAGAGGTTTTGGTGGTATAACTTGTTATATAAAAAATAATATTTCTTCTCAAATTCGACTTCATAAGATTGATCCCATATATTAGTATATTTGGATTGAAATTTCTGACTCTAACACCAATAGGATTTTTCTTGCAATTTGTTATTTTGCTCCTATCAACTATAGATCTTTAAGAAAAAAAACCTAGATAAGAATTCCCCCTTCAATACCTTAGAACATGACATCGATAGTGTAATGAATGAAGGTAATATCCTTTTTCTTTGGGACTTCAATGTTAGAACCATTACTAACCAAGCTACTCTCCTAAGTAATAAATATAACCTTAACCCCCAATGGCTAGATGAGGAATTTGACTTAGCTAGTAGATTCAAAAGAAATTCTAAAGACATAACTGAGAACCTATTTGACACTGATCTAATCAACATTTGAAGTTCCTAAGACTTGATAATTTTTAATGGAATTAATAAATGGAAAATATCTAGCCAGATGACTTGTATTCATGAGCTTCGTAGTAGTGTTGTGGATTATGTGATATATGACACCCATGTTCTCAACCGTATTATAAGTAAATTCGACCTCCTAAATGACCAAAAGCCTAATTCTGACCACGTACCACTATCCTTAACTCTAAACCTTGACATGCACACCAACCACATGCAAAAGAATTGTGAGATTCAAAGGCACATTCATTTTGACAAAAGTAAAATAGATCTCTTCTTAAAGGATTTAAAAAGGGATTTAGGATTCTTAACGTATAATGATAACATTGATAACATCTACCACAAGTTTAGTACGACCCTTTCCACTACTATTAAAAAGTTTTTATCAAGATGTCATATAAAAAAATAATAAAACTCCCAAACCTTGGTATGATAATGATTGTAAAATTGTCAAGAAATCAATTAGAGATGGTCCTAACGAAATTTTAAATCTTGAAAAATAATTTTGTACAAAGATATTATCAAGAGGAAGAAAACATCTCATACAAATAAGAGGCAAGGGCATCTTCTTCACCTTTCTAAAGTTCAGCCTAGAAAGTTTTGGAGGAATATATGTGTTCATAGAATGAAAGAAAATAATTTGATCCCATTAAAGAAATATAATATCTATCTTAAGAAAATTTATGACTCCTAAGACACCATGGGAAACATATTAAACACTCTTGTAGATGAGGATATGTTTTCTTTGGAAGACATGGAGTTTGGGATTAAAAAACTCACTAATGGGAAAGGTAGGGATATTGACGGTTATTAAGCTGAAATTTTTAAAATGGGAAGGTCTATCCTCATTCCTCATATAAAAAAACTCCTCAATTTGGAAATGAAGCACAACTTCCCTAAGCCTTCGACACAAAGCCTTATTGTGCTTATATTTAAAAGTGGGGATAAAAATGTTCCCTCTAACTACAAGACCATTATGATTAGCCACATTTTATCCAAATATATGTGCTCATTTTGGAAAAGAATATTAGCCTCTAGCTTGAAAGAAATGTTAAAATAGCTAAAGGGAAAGCTAGCTTTAGGAGACACCACTAAAATATTTTCTATTTTTTTAGTCTTAGGATTATTGCAGAGGAATTTCGAAATAATAAAATTGATCTCTTTTGTTACTTTGTGGAACTTAGAAAATATTTCGACGTAATTCCTTGAGATAAGCTATGACATATATTTAAAGAGATAATGGTTCCTCTCGAGTTGAGGGTTGTTGTGATTAGGCTATATGAGAATTCTATTTCCAAGATTATAACCATAGAGGGTTGGTCTGAAGAAATTAAATGAAATATAAGATTTAAGAAAGGGTGTCCCCTGTCCCCTACCCTTTTTGGAATTTTCTTTGATAAGCTAGAAGAGTGTTTGGAAGTTACAGGATGTGATGGCCACAAGCTCATTGGTATAGTCATTACTCTTCTCCTTTATGTTGATGATATCATTCGTCTAGCTACAAGTCATGATGATCTCGACAAAAAAATTAGAGTCCTCCATAATTAATTCTCCAATATGGGTATGACTATGAAAACCAATAAGAATAAATTTATGATAATTAAATACAAAAATATCAACTATGATAATTTCATTTATGATAATAATTGCTTGGAGAATTTTTCTTTGTACAAATATTTATCTGTTGACATTCATCATTAGATCAACTAAAATTATAGCATTCAAAAAATGATTATAGGAGGATGTAAATCTTATTATGAGCTTGAAAAATTTGTAAGTAGACAGATATTTAGGTACAGAGTAAAAAAATTTCTTCTTTGAGACTCTTGTCACCCTTCTTGTTTTATATGGATGTGAGGGTTGGGGTTGCAGTATATCTAGAGAATTTTGGAGGAAGAAAAATTTGATCCAAAAGAAATTTATAACCTAGAACCTCAATATTAAAGGAAATACCCCCTACAAAACCCTCTTGATTGAGTTAGCGTTTCTCCCATTGAAATCATGGTTATGCTTAGGCATCTAATGCATACGAAGAATTTTTACAACACATAAGCCAAAACATTCCCCCAAATTGTTTGTAACTCAAGCTAACACCCCCATCTCTGGCTCAAGAGAGGCTGACATAAGGATTCCTAGTCTTGGCTCGATCATTGGGGGATGAATGAGGATAAAAGATTAGAGAATAAGGATAATATTAAAATACTATTACTTCCAAATTCAAGGATAAGTTGTGGGTTGCTAAGGTATTAGAGGTAAAGAGGAAGCTAAGGTATTATAAGGAGGTGATCGACCCTAATATTGCTAACAAAAATTATCTTTTTGTCTTTACCAATGCTAAGAAGAAAATTATCATTGTGAAGATAAGAACTAATTATCATGAGCTTCGAAGTGAAACAGAGTGTTGGTCAATTCCTAGAACGCTTTGGGACGAAAGAGTCTGTCACATTTGTGATACTAAGAGGGTTGAAGATGATTTTTTTTTTTCTTGGATTTCCCGAATCTTACTCATATCCATACTCATTTCCAAAACCTTTGCCACAATACCAACCTTCTTGACTTGTTAAGTCAACAAATCAGTAGTGATCTAACAATGCTTCTTTCCCTTCTTTTTGATCATAGAAATAAAATATTAAAGAGTCTCAATTAATTTCTTACTTTCTTAAGATCCGATAAACTATATTGGTCTTAGTTGATGTTGATGATGATGGTGATGATGATGATGATGATGATGATCATCATCATCATCATTTTGTTATTATTTTTAATTATGAAGGTTTTTTTTGGGAATTTTTAAAATTTTTAAATGTAATTTATTGGTATTATTATTTTTCTAATTTTATGTCTTAATATTAAAAAAAATGTTGTTCCTTCTTTCAAAAAAATATTATCCCTTTTAGAGTGTTTTAGAATAAAAAGGTGATTTTTTTTATTTTTTTTTAATTTGATTTTCTCTCTTTAGAAAAAACATATAAAATATTAACATTTTTTTCTCAATTTTCTTTTAATAAAAATTATTAAAAAGAAAATTGATAACTAAACAAAACCACTTTAGATTTACAATCAAATATATATATTTTATTTTTTATGGTACCAATGGTTAAGGGCACAATTAATTAATTGATAGTTTTATCCCAAAAAATAAAATAAAAGTTAGATAAATTTGAAACACACTTAAAAAACAAGCATTACAAGAAAAATGAATAGGAAACTAGAAAAACTTTAATTGTTTATTTTTAGGGTTTTTCATAGTCATGATATTAGGTATTTAATGCCATGGTTGATAAATATTTGAATTTTAACCATAAAATAGGGGTGATGATTCATCAACACTTTTACATTTTAGCAAAAATTTTCATGTCTTTCATAGTAATGATATTTAATCTTCAATGCCACGATTGTAAAATGATTGAACTTTATCTCTGAATTATAACTTGGTAAATAAATCGATAAATTTCTCGTTAAGTTGGTAACATTGTTTATTTTGTTGCTTGAGGGACACTTGTTTATATAGTTGTAGTCTCACAAACACCCAATCCCCACTTCAAATTCCTTTTCTCTGCAATGTTGATTTGCTTGTTCTTTCATTCTATTTTTTTATATAACCAATTTGTCCTTTATTAGTTTGAGAACAAATTATTGATGTTATATGTGGTCCTCTACTTCTTGAGCCTTTATAGTCCCTTTCAAGGGTGATGTGTTGGATGGATGATGATATCCATAAAGTTCCATAAATGGTGACATTTTTTATGAAGTATGGAATGTTGCATTGTACCACCATTTTTCCAAGTGAAACCATTTAACCCATTGTGTCTATTTATAAGATGCAAATCAATGTAGATATACTTCTAAACAATATGCCCATCAATTGAGGATGGTAGGATGAGTTGTGAGCCAATTGAGTGCCCAAACAAGAAAATAATTAAGCCTGAAAATTTCAAGTGAAAATTGGATCTTTGTCACTTACAATAATCTTCAGTATTCCATATAGATTTTGGACTATTTCCATGAACTTTTACCATTTCAATTCCTTTAAAAAGATAAGAAATAGAGAAAAAATGAGATACCTTATCATTTGATCTACCATTACCATAATGACACTCTTTCCTTCAAATTGAGTAAACCTGTAATAAAAACCCATTGAGACATCTTCCCAATGATGGCTTGGTATGGATAATGGACAAAGGGGACTTGGGGTCTTGATTCTCACTCCCTTATTTTGTTGGCATACCACAAGCTCAACCATAAAAGTTTTTACATTTCATTTAATACATTTCCCCAAAAAAAATTTCTTGATTCTATGGCATGTCTTCAATAATTGTGAATGTTCTCCTACTAGAAAAGTGTGTAATTCCAAAAGAACCTTCCGTCTGAGTTGATAATTATTACAAAATTATAAGCGATCTTGATACCATAACACATTATTCTTCTACATAAATTTTTTCTATTACATCAGGGTCTTCTTGTATTTGTTAAATTATTTTGCATAACTTTTCATCTTCTTCCTCTTTATCCTTTCTTCTTCCACCTAATTGTGGAATGGAAATAGAACATAGTAAATCCGTTATGTCTTCCTCTTTCCTTGAGAGTGTATCTGCGACAATATTTTTCTTTCCCTTTTTGTAGATAATTCCAAAGTCATAACCTGACATCTTTGTAACTTATTTTCATTTTTCTTCTGAAGATACTCTTTGTTCCAATAAGTAATTCAAATTATCATGATAATTTTTTACTTCGAAGTGTCTTCCTATTAGGTATAAACAGTATTTCCTAATTGCATGTAATATGGAAAACATTTATTTTATGTAGATGGATCTAAATAAAATTTTTCCTTTTAATTTTTATATTTTTAAAGGAAAGGGACCTTCCTTCTTGCATCAAAACTACACCAATGCCTTATAATTTGGCATCACACTCCACAATGAAGGGTTTTGTGAAGGAAGGTGTTGTTAGGATGAGAGTTGTATGCATAGACTCATTAAGTTTTCAAAATATTTGATTTCTTATTTAATCCAAAAAAATGCTTCTTTATTCAATAATTTTCTTAGAGGTGTTATTAATTATTTGATGATAATTCTTGAAAAACTTGTGGTAATATCCTCTCAAACCTAATAATCCTCTGAGTTTCTTCAAGGTATTTGGAATTGACCATTCCCTCATAGATTTGATTTTTTTATGATCCACTTTGACACCTTCATGGGATATGATATGACTCAAATATCTCACTTCTTGAACACCAAAGGCCAAATTGGAGAACTTTACATATAGTTGTTTCTCTTCCAATATGTTATGACCTTTTCAACATGTTGTACATCCTCTTCCCAATATTTTTTGTAAATTAGTATGTTATCAAAAAATACTAACACAAATTTTCTAAAGTAAATATCATTCATAAAGCTTTGAAACATGAAGGTGCATTTATATGTCCAAATGGAATAGCAAAAAATCATAATGAATTTCATGTGTTCTAAACTTTATTTTGGGAATTCCTTCTTTCCTAATTTTGATTCAAATAAAATCCTGAACAAATATCCAAATTTATAAAGAAAATTGTTCCATGCAATTCATCTAATAATTCATTTATGATATGAATGGGAAACTTATCTTTGATTGCCATTTTCTTGAGTTGTCTGTATTCTAGACATATATACCATGAAAAATCGTTTTTCATAACCATAACCAATGGTAAAGAGATCACTTTGAGTAGGTTGAATTCTACCAAACTTTAACATTTATTGAATCATATGCTAAGTTTCACTATTCTATTCCTATGGATACCTATAAGGGCTAATGTTACATCGTACAATTTGTTAGTGTCGGTATTTGCATCCTGTCACCAATGATCATGTCTTGTTAGGGTCCCATAGTCAATTTTTTGTCATTTCACTAGTTCTTCAAGAAAAAAATTGGTCACTGGTTGTTAGGCTTAGGACTATTTTCCACTCCCAAAAATTTAAATTGTTGGTCCATGTCATGATTCATCTGAGTGTATCATCATTCAGATATTTCCATCATAATTTTAGTCATTACCACCATGATATCATTCATTTCAGTGTCTCCATTAGGTCATTAAGGTTTCAAGGTCACCAAAACTATCATTTCATGCATAAAACACAACAAAATAATTTCAAAACTGTCATTTTTAAATGTAATTTTAATGTTTCTATATGTACTTCATGTTATTAACATCTGTAGCTCAAATTTTAAAAAATATTCAATGTTCCAAAGAAATTCCCAAATATAGTTGCTACAGGAGAGTTGTTATACTTCTGGAGTACTCTTGGGAAAAGTGATTTTTTTCTGTCATAGAGTGTCCAAATTACCTGCTTGATGATTCAAATGATAACTAGACAGAAAGATATTTCCAATGAGCTATCACTAGCTATTTGGAGTTCAGGAAGGCCTCCAAAAGTGACCAGAAACTTCACGTTGCACTTTTCTCAAGGACACACTGTGCTTTTTGACCGGTATTGGGAGAATTAATTTTTGAGGGGATATACTTGATCATTTTCAGTGCTTGAGGAGTCCATTGTGTATCAAACAGAGAGATCTTTCTAATGAGCTATCATGAAATCAATTTGGAGCTTAGGACGACCTAGAAAAGTGGTCTGCAATCTCATGTTGCCCTTTTCTCAGGGACACGCTAAGCTTTTTTAAGCACGCTGCACTTTTTGCAAGGCTCCCCGTGCTTTTCTCAAGCTCGTTGTGCTTTTTGCAGTGAAGGAGACACAGCCTCAAAGCTTGTTTGCAAGGGTTCTAAGCAGAAATTAAAGGTTTCTTCACCCATCTTCAAGTAAGTTGCATCCTCTAAGCCATTCCTATCAACTCATTTTCATAATTTTATGGTGGAAGCTTCCCATTACACTCCATGCTATGTCTTGGCGATTAAACCCTATTTTTCAAATTTTCAAGATTGATTTATTTTTCCCTAGACCCATTTACCTCACTCACACTTTAATTCATCCCTAAAACCCTACCCCTACACTATGCTTTTCTAAGAAGCTAAACTATACCCCTGTAATTAAATTCCCCAGCCCATTTCCCTTTTTATTTTAACTTCCCTCCACCTCCCTAAGGTCCCTAAATCCCATAAACCTTACCTATTTTTTCCCATACCTATCCCAACTCCTTAACCCCATCATCCCATTCCCTTTTTCTTTCCCCTCTCCCGTAGGGTTTCTAGTAAAATAAACACCATGGAGGAAGAGAGAAAGTCCTACAAAAAGGGAGATATAATCTTAAGTTTTGAGCCATCAAACACCAGGGAGTTGATGTCATCACCCTTAGTAGTCAAATTCTTCCAACATGTGGGTTTTTTTGAGTTTTGTGAAATGGTCCAAAGAGTGCAAAATTATCCAGATTTGACTAGAATATTCATCACAAACCTCCAGAATGACCACGTCACCATTTTAACAAATTTTATTGCAGCAGCTATATGGATACCAAACCATGGTGAGTATTGGCTCAAAGGCATGAACCTAGACCTTGAGCAGTACAAACCCTACTTGAAATCACACTGTAAAGGAAACCCTAATTTGCCAAAAAGAGAAGGATAAGTTGGAACTACTTGTTGATACATCCATTATAGCATAAAACACCTTATTTTTCATCTTTGGATCAATTTTGAGGAAATTTGGATAGAATTTGGAAAATTTTAAAAAATCCTTGAAGGCACATTTTCTAGAAATGTCCTGTTTAGCCAACTTTTTGAAGAACATATTGTGGCCAAAAAAAGATGAATTTTGTGAAATTGGAGGAGTATTTTGTTCCTAAGATATCAAAATACAATAACCTACTTCAGATTTTACACAGGTAGTACATAATGAGAGATCCATTCACATTGTCAGAGCCTATTTTTTTGACTGTGCAATGTCTTGTTTAAGACACCTTGTTTCAGAGAATATTATGGACAATATGAGAAGCTTTGCTTGAAACTGGAGGATTTTTTTGTTCCTAACATACCAAAGAACAAAAACCTCTCTGAATTTTTCAAAAATGTTCATGGCTAGGGATATATCACTCCATCTCTGAGGCCTATTTTTGTAGAAAACTCAAAACAATTTCACAATCAAACTATAATAAGCGCAGCATGGGCCACACTGCACTTTTTCTGGAGGCCTCTAAATGATGATAAATCACTTGGGTTGGAAATATAATGGCCTATAAATCACATTTGGACTCCTATAGATAAAAAATCCGAGGTTTTGACAGGTGGAAAAGCCAAAAAACATCCTTAAAAACACCTTTCTACCTTGTTTTTTGAGTCCATGTTGTGCTTTTTGACCAGTTTTGGAGAAAGTGGTTTTTCAGGGGCTTAACTCAATTATTTTCATTTCTTAAGGAAATTTTGGATAACAAGATAGGAAAAAATTTCCAATGAGCTATCTTGGGCTAAATTTTGACTTTAGGAAGGCAACCAAAAGTCAATTTGAAGGCTCACGTTGCACTTTTCCTAGGGCACACAGGAATTTTTCCAGTCTGTTGTTTTCTTCAAAAATTTCACTTTTTCTCAGTTGATTGATGGATTCCAAGGATTTTTACTGATGTAAATATAAAAATCAAATGAAATTCTATATTTTATAGTTACTAGAGGTATATACATCAAGTAAAAATGTAATTTTGGGTTAAGTGAATCAGTTTCATCAAAGATAGGGATGAGTTGGTTGACCTCCCTAGTCATTAGGATTCCAGTTTAGGACTTTGGGGAACAAATCCACAAGTCATGGATTCAACCCCTGAGAGTGGGAGAAGCTTTTTTTCGTCTATATCTTTCATTTCCTTTGTCATTGCAAGGGTTGGATGTTGTGTAATTGATCTTTGAACACTAGTGTAATCAGTCATTTTTGGCAGGAACTAATAGACAGAGTTGCAGATATTTTGGTGGGATTCTGGTGGTAATGTGTTTTAGAAGTGTGGCCTCTCATGTTTACATATGTTTGAATGTATTATTATTTCCATATTCATGCCATCTCTCAATGTGATTAATTCCTAATTTAGATAAGCATAATTCATTAGTTGATGCTCTGTTTTGGAAGATTTATTACAGTTGGGTTTCATTTTCTTCTGATTGAAAATAATTTTTGATGTCCATGCTCTTTCTGAAAACCCTAGCAGTCTCTCATATTGATCTTGATACCTAAATGTGTTAAATCATGTGCCTACTTTCCCCATTAGATCTCTGAAATTCTGATCCTCAGTGCCCTGACCTAGTTCTTCCTTGACCTAATTCACCATCCAGCAGCCAAAATAAATCAATCAAAAACCTACTGATACTATACCTAGCCTAAAATTATTATTATCCAGTCAATTTGGATGTGATATCATGGAGAGAGAACTCTCCTACCTAGTAGGGCTAGCTACTAGGCCAAAGCGGTCTGTGGTTACCTTTGCTGGTCTCCTTCTCAGCCATCAGAGATCCGGTGGAGTGATAACACACTTCCAAGTTGCAAATGAATAGCATGATCATGATCTCAAGCAAGTGGAAGACCCTTACACATATTTCCAAATACACTGGAATGATTGTTTATAACAATCTAGAGATCCACTTGAGGAGAGGATATAGATGTTTGAACATCTAATGAAAAAAATTATGCAAGTACACCTTGGTGTCTCTTTTTTAGAAAAAATTTCATGCTATTAGAGCTTATCACCTTACTAGGATTCCATTGGATACCTCTAAGATAAATTTCCTTTACTTTTGAGGAAGATATTATGAAAATATCTTCAAAATTAAGGACCAATGTTCCCAATAATTGTAACCATTAGACCCACAATACAACAACAAAACCACCCATTTGGATTGAAATCATGGGACTATCCAAAAAATAGTCTCCCATATTCAACTTAATACTATGGCACTTCCTTAACAATGCATGATGCTTCCATCTGTAATCATTAATTGAAATTTTAGTGATAGATATAAAAAACAATTAATATTTTTTGTGAATTTGTAATTGATGAAGTTATGGGTAGTATTTGAGTCAATCAATACTATTACTCTTTTATTTTCCATACATATTTCTATCTTGAGGTTTTTTGGAGTACTAAAGTTGCCCAATGCATGAAAAAATATTGTTGGAGTAGTCTCTTATAGCTCTATGACTTGTGACGATTCCACTACTTAATCTTTCTAATCTTCATGGTCTATGTGGAATAATTTATTCTCACTACATTTATGCCCCTTGCTATACTTGTTGTCACAATTGAAAAATTGTCCCTTTGCTCTTCTTTAATCCATTTTATGAGGAGTCAACCTTGTCGGTTTAAGAGAGGGAGCATGCATTTATCTATAGTTATTAGTGAACAATTTTATAGTGGCCATATTTTTACTTTCAAATTTTCTTTCTAGACTAAAATCATGCTCTATAGATTTAGGTTCAAAGAGATGAACCTCATGTAGTATGAACCTTCCTTTAAAGTTCCCATAAATAGGTATATCAAATTATTCTATGAAATGTTCTTTACCCTAAGGCTTAACTATTGGAATTGTTGAATGTTCTTTGTAATTAGACCTTTTTTTTTTCAAATATCTACTAATTGACTAAAGAATTTATTACTCTTAATTTTCCCATAATGTGCGATAAATTCCTATGTAAAAATGGACAAAGATATAACAATTTTTTTTTCCTTTCGCAAAGCCATTGATACCATACATGCTGGTCGTTTTCTAAAAAAATGGATGCAATATTTAAATTTTGTAATACTTCTACTTGGTGTAGATAAAAGTATTGCTCCATCTGGAATATCCACGTTATAGGATCGTTATCATCAAAATTGCTCATCTTAATCTTCAAAATGTAGCAGTTCCTTGGTGCTGAGTTGAAGTCATGATGATGTGGGTCTTAGATTGATAATTCACGATTATGGTTATGTGATTCAATATTTTTTCTTTCCAATTTTCATAAAATATACCCCATATGTGATTTAGTCTCAATAGCATGCTTCTCCTTATGTTCATGATTTTATTGGATCTCCATATCCTTTTTAGGGAGATCCTTTAATAAAATGGTTTGTAACTCTTTTATGGATTTTTGTATTTCTTTCTTCTTTTCATTCATCTTATTTTCCATTTCTTCCTTATTTGTTTCCATTTCATCCATCGTTTCTATTTTAATGTTTTCTTCAAAACTTGATAAATCCACTTTGTTCCACAAACAACCATCCATTTTATTGATTGTCTTCTCTAATTGGTAGAATATAAATTCTAAGTCTCCATTTTATTCATTAATATTGGATGAGTCTTCAAGTGGTTTAATGGGTATATTAGCTTTTATATATTCTTTGAAACCATGTAAGAATATAATAATAGTACACCTTTTTATTAGAATTTCTAGTCACCCAAAAATAGGGATCTTCTAATCAAAAGTTATGTTACTTGTAAGTTGTGTACCTTTAAAAATTTAATTTGAATAATATTTAAATGGCTGAACTTTTTCTTGATATATCTCCAAGATTTGGGCCCTTATGAATACAAAACATTGGTCTGTAATATTTGATATGTCTCCTTTTGCAATTGCATGGATCTGACCAGATTTGATGTGCCAAGTGAAAGTTATAATAACTTTTTAAGAACTTGTTGGTTGTTGGTCTCTTCCCACAATGAATACAATGTATAAGACAATATTTGATGTTCCTAAGACTATCTCACCTTAGTGTGTGTGTGTATATATATATATATATATATATAGACGAAATATACAATTATATAATAAAATGGGACTATGAAAAGTTCTAACCTACATAACAATATAACAATAAAAAAGTAATCATTCAATGTATAGATATTAATAAGAGGATTTAGGGCTAACTTGGAGCTTATATAGGCCTAACTTTGAGCTTATATAGGGATCAACATGGTTCAATCAACTTAATTTGGTTTTTTTATAGATACAAAGAGATTACATATGCAAGAGCAAAATGTACCTACCACAGTATAAGGGAGTGTTTGATCAATTTTAATGTAATGTATGATCTTAACAGTGGACTGATCACAATGGATTAGTCCCACTATCCAAAGGACTAATGGGAATGAATAAGATTGAAAAATTAAATATACTCATTTCACAACCAATTAACCCCAATTAATTGAAAAACATGATATATTTAAAAAAGAAATATATTTTTTTCAATTCTCAAATTTATTAAACATCATAAGTTAAAAAAAAAACTTATATTTGAACTTTTTCACAAATTAAAAATAAAAGAATAATTTCAAACATGGTTTAAAATCAAACATACGTACAAAATATATATTTCAATATATCTATCATTTTATATTATATTCTATTAAAGTTTTTTTACAAATAATTAGTAATATATATATTTCTTAAAAAATAAGTCATAAATTCAAATTTAAAATAACATAGAATATTAATATGCATACTTTTTCAAATTTTCCAAATTTAAATAAGTAAAAAAAAATGGTACACCAATTTAATATTAAATTAATTTAAAAATAAATAAATTATTATTTAAAACTTTTATTTAAATTAGTTTTTAATAAATTAAATTAAATTAAATAATACTAAAAAATACAAGTAAAAAATTATAATTTAACCTAAAAGGAAATATAATTCACAACGGATGCTTAAACCCGAAGATACTTGTGAGTTACTATAAAATCACCTTTTCTTTGTGGGATGCAATATTAGGTTAGATTCAACTCGAAAACATGCCCACGTTTTTCTTTTACTGTTTGATTCAACTTTAGCCCACCCAATGAAGGCTTCTCATTTTTCATTTCATATATTTTTGGAAAAGTTATATAATTGATGTTTTAAAGGAATAATAGTTTACAAGGAATTGTGTCCTTTGGTCTTGTCAATGCACGCACGTGCACACACACACACCCACACATAGAAGCTCAAAATGGATTCACAATAGTATAAGTATCAAGAGAATTGATACTTGTGTGTGTATGTACGCATACAAACTCAAGAGGGGGTTACAAAAGCTAAGTTTCGAGGTTATTTCACATCATTATATATATTTATATATATGTCTACGTGTTGTCTCCCCCCTTTCAACTTTTGAAGTGGAAAGGAATAGAACTGGAGGCATTTTCCTTCATATAATTGGTAGGATTCCTATCACGCCTTGGTAAGAACGCTTTGTAAAGCAGTCCTGAGAAAATGTAGGGAAAGGTAAGACGATGTCATCTTGATGCCTCAGGTTCTCTGACCTTAGGAGGATTTGAGGTATTCAAGGAGGTGTAAGCCAAGACTGGCAAGGGTGAGAGACATAATATTTCCCATTGGTAGGTGGGGATATCCATGTCTCAGAGTAGGGGCTCTCATGGGTGTATCCATGGTTGTGTGTATCACTGAGAAGGAGTGAGGCGAGATTGAATGGTGACTTGAAGGCTGATCTCCACAATAAAATGTTGAGACCATTATATTCCACCAAAATGGATAAAAATATTTATAATGGCGAAGTGTTGGTTACCAGTGAAGT
Organism: Pinus albicaulis; assembly: GCA_034641835.2. Classification (NCBI taxonomy): domain Eukaryota; kingdom Viridiplantae; phylum Streptophyta; class Pinopsida; order Pinales; family Pinaceae; genus Pinus; species Pinus albicaulis. The sequence continues at coordinate 1,802,073,020 of CM076578.1, read as the reverse complement.
CAAAAGGTCGGTGGTTCCTAGTCCTGAGAGGCCATGTGGATGAGATAACATCAACATGGCATCATCTCTGGTTGATGTCATTGTGATGTCAACATGATTTCATCTCTTACCTAGGAAGGAAGATTGATAGGAATTATGTTTGTGAGTGACGACAATTTTCTCATCTTGGACCTTGGGGTCTCGAGGCCTTAAGTAGTGGGGGGGGGGGGGGGGGTTGTTCCACAACTATGTGGAAGAGGGGAAATATGACATGGTAGATCCAAAGGACTTGGCCTGCCATGTGGGACACCATGCTGATAAGAAGCCAGATTGGTCACGCAGTGAGTGCCATGTGGAAACCACACTAGTGTGGCAAGGTTTAGAAAAGGGTTGAGTTCAAAGGGCCATAAAATTTGATCTCTAAGTCATATTGAGGAAAAATTTATATCATTGGAAGCTCTTGACGAGCTTCGTGTAGTGGTGGAATAATTTTTTTCTTTAAAAAATTTGAAGAAAATATCTATGGAAATATCATAAGATGGAAGTTTTTATAAATTTTAATATAATGTGGCTGAGATATGTAAGGGGTAATGACACTATGCAATATTTGAAATATAATAAAGGATAAAAAATAATAACATTTGAACAACATGGATGAGGACATGCTGAGATAAATAAACTACATAATATTGCAACAACAAAAATGCCAGCTGAAAGTGTCGGTAATGGCAAGAAGTAAAAATGTAAAAAGAAATGAATTAGGTGATAATTTAGTTGGATAAGTTTGAAAACTACTATTGTTTTCAAATTAATGAATGCTTTACATGAATACCAGGAGGTTTTGTAAGCCTTAAGAACTCTATGGCATATGAATGTGTGATATTTTATGAATATGTGAGAAATTAAATGAATGTATGTAATGCCATTTTTTTATTTGACAACTTATTGTCGGGAATAATTATTTTGGAAATATAATTTCTTGATACTAAAAAAAACGAATGAATAACTGGATGGCATGTTTTGGATAACACAATTAGGTTATCTAATGATATCCCCTGTTGTGTAAGAGATCCATGTAGCAAGTGTCAATTCTTGTTGTTATTTATTATTATGGTCATTTATGTGCCATGTTTATATTATGTATGTGACAAGGGAATGATAATTGTGGTATAAAAAAATGTACTAACAACTAACTGGATTCCTTGGCCAATCATGAGGTACATACAGTTCAACTATTATCACCACCAAAGTGCTATCTAGCCAGTTATATACTTGCTAAACATTGAAACTTCCCTTAATGGAGGTGCGATGATATTAAAGGACATAAAAACTGCTTGGAGAAGAGGGATTTCCCTAGCATGAGAGGTGATGATATTGGAGGATGGAAAATATATTCTTGTCGATAGAAGACTACTTGAACGGTAGTGCCCACATGTAATATCCCAAAATAGGAAAATACAGTAATACAAAACACAATAACTAGAAACTATAGAAATATGGATATAAAATGTAAACACCATAAAAATAGACAGAACAACTGAGTCATTTTATTAATTAGGAGGTGGAATACAAGTACAACAGTGCTAAAAAATAGTAGCACTCAAGCCGATAGAGATGGCTAAAGTGACCCTCAAGTCCTCTCACTGAGAACACCGTGTAACTGCTGCTCTGCTGGAGACCCTACTGCGCTGCCCCTGCAGGAAATGTTGGAAATGTAATTGTTGGCTAAAAATGGGTGTGTAGATAAGGCTATTCCAGAGCTTGGAAAATATTTGGATTTGGAATACAGACTTTATGATGAAAACCCAGAATAACCTAGAAAGGATTTCCGGATTGGCTCACCTTGGAAAATCACCCTCCTAGGGCTTGCAATACATATATGTTGGGTATGCAAATCTATGTCATGAACTGAAATATAAAATAGCTGCAATAAAACTCAATCAGTTAAATGCATGAAGCGTTGGCCCCTTCTCCTGATTCCCAATATGGAAGATTGAGATCTAGCTCCTCCTCTCAAGTTGCAGCTGCTGAACTGCACAACTACTAGAATTGAACGTGCTATCAAGAGGGCTGAAGCGATAGCATGTTGCTAGATGAGGCAATACTACTCACAACTAATGGAAATGATCTAAAAAAAGTGAGGGAATGATCCCTCATAGGATTGCAAGTTGAGATACTTGGAACTCCCTTCCTCTAAAAATACACTGCTGGAATACGTAATTCCTGGAGGAACTGCTGCTGCATAGAGAAGTAGAACGATGGCCTAGTTCTGGATATAGAAATGCCGCTCTCATAAAAATACAATGGATGCACAAAGTGAAGGGTTGATCCCTCCACAGGTTTCTCAGCAGAAATACTGAGAATTACCTTCGTCCTATCAAACCCTAAGGAAGGAATGCATAATTCCTGAAGTTGTAAGTGCTGAAGGGAGGGGATGAATGTGGCACAGTTGCCGGATGATGAATGGATGCTCAAATAAACCTTTCCAGAGTAGGCACTTGGAGTCCCCCATGGATAAGGGTGGGATCTCCACTCCGAGACACCCGTGTGCTAAACACCACAACAAAATTGGCTAAACAGTTGAAGCATGAAAAGAAATGTCGTAAACGACAATACAATATCAAAATCTAGAATGCCTTCTATGGCTACCCTCACTTTCCTTTTATGCTTCTGAGCCTTCCCTAGCCTCCGCCCACCTCATCACTGCACTGCACATGTGGCCACTAGCCTCCATAAATACCGCGTTGTCCTCCATGATCTCCATGATCTCTGCAATTACTCTCCACTCCCTCCATCATGTGCGCATTTAATGTACCACTTCCTCCATCACTTCATCATTATTCCTCTATGATCTTACATTTATTCCTCCACTATATCCATCATGTTCCTCATTATTTATCTATTATCTCCACTCTTACTTCATCAATAAGCTCCTTCACTACTCCATAATGCTGATCCACTACCTAACTAACCCACATTCACACAAGAGAGGTTGATTTTATTCATATATAGGGTTTATGGGTCCCTCCACCCTTTATTTACTTAACCAAATAGGAAAAGTATGAACTCTAATATTCCAATTAGCTGATGGAAAATTTGGAATATTACACCACACTAGTTGGGAGCTGAGTGAAGAGGGGTAAGGCCTTATTAGGAAATGTGAAAAAATAATTTGTGGAACAATATATTTTCCATGCCATTGATTTCTTGTTTAGTTGTAAGATGTTTAGTGAGTTGGACTTGGTAAAGAAAAAGTTATTCAGTAAATATGGATCACATAGAACATTGAATGCCTTCTTCTGTTGATAAACCACTCAATGCGATAGGAAAGAGAAATCCATAGAGACAAGTATTACTTATCAGTTTAAAGAAATTTATATTAAGATTATGATTTAATTTGGTTTAAAGTGTTGATTTGTAATGATTTGATTTATGTTTTAATATGATAATGTTGTGATCTGAATTGAAATAATAATAAAAAAATTGGTTAACCTCACAGTTAGATTGATTTAAATTTTTAATGATTGATCTCATAATAATCATGTGCTTTTGATGTAGGTGAACTATTGAACTATCCATATTAATACATGAATCTGACTACAAGAAAAATCAACGTGATAATATCAGAGTTCACAACACCAACACAATAGAGGTGAATAGATTAAGAACTAGGCCATTACCATGATGCTGGAATCCTATGATATGCATTGATTTCCATAACGAGATGCCATGACTAATATGATTTTGTTATTAAAGAAAGGCTAAAAGATATCTTGTCTCCGAAGACTCTTCCTGTTTGAGGAAGCCCTTCCAATTGATGGATCACCCAAGGAATTGGGAATTAGAGAAGGGGATTCCTAAAATTGGAAGGTATGTGACTGCAAGGAAGAGAAAACTGAAGCAAAATGGTTTCAAAAAGGTCATGAGCATACTCAATAGGATCAAGCATACATTGGGTGTATCTGACGAAGCTGTGAGCTAAAATGTTTCCTTGAAGAGGCACTAAGAGAAATGGACAACATGTCTAGATAATGGAGGCAGATGGCACTTTAACAACTAAGTTATCAAATGAGATGAGGCACATTGAGAGTACTATGAATCAGAAATAAACACATGATAAAATTATTGGCTTATTGGGATTGTTATTCCCATTTTTTTTGCTAAGTAAGAAACTATAAGTGAAAATGTAAATGAGTTGTAGATAAAGATCAGTTTTTGGTTTTGGTTTTTTGTTACAAAGAAAATTGAGGATGGTGTTCCCCTTAAAGGTGTGGGGTTTGTAAAACCTATAGTATACTCCCCCTGATTTTTTAATTTAGTTGTACTCTAATTATTAATGAATATAAATTTAATTGATGGCCTAAAGAGTGTGACATAGATCCATGATTTGCGAGGGGATGGAGTCGAGTGGTGACGGTTGGTGGAGACCAAAAATGCACCCATGTAACAATTTAAAAGAGATTTTTTCAAGAAAACACCCAAATTTTCAATACCTCCCAGAAGGAGAATGATTGGGACATGAACAAACACACAAAAGGGATAAAATATGGATTCAGAAAAAAAGTGAGAAGTTGGCTCAAGGAGGGAAGGTTGATGGAAGAAATTTGAGGAAGAGAAAAAATCAATTTTTGCAAGCAAGAAGTGAAGCCGAAAAATTGAGTGATTTCCAAATGATGGTATAACTTATTGAGGCTAAGGAAATGTAGTTCCTTTTGTTTCTTTGTTGAAGTTATGGTCTTGTGTATCAAAGCTTGGAGAAATTCTTCTAGGAAAATTCCCAATCTCTTAGTGATGATCATAATTTCCAGATGAGTCTTCTTGAGAAAACCCCTTGTATTGTGGATCTAGCTTGAGGGTGACAATTGCAAGAAAGGTTAGGATACAACTAATATATTGTTGGGTAGAAAATTTATGTCCCACCTACAGTTTCAAATATTTAAAAGATAAGATAAGTTTCTCATTTATTCTCCATGTATATCTTGTTGCACTTAAATTGTGAATCATATTAATATGTGGTAAAAGGTGTATGAAAAATGATATTGATGGCTCAATAATATCACTTGTGTTTTGCAATGACATGTGTTTTATGAATATTCTTACATGCTTAGAATGTGGGGGATATATAAATCCTTGTAAAAATTGATACGTTCTTAGTTAATTGCATGATTCTTGAAGTCTCTGTAGGACTCAATGAATTTTTACGCATATTTTGCATGAATGTCATGAATTCTTGCTAAGTTTAGACTAGTAGAAGCTTAGGGTTTCCATGTTTGACCTTAATGGAGGAACATATGTGTTATTTTCCTGTGTAATTGTTGGAAATGTGTTCCCTTGTATTTAATAATGGGTATGTTATCAATTTAATTTTCAAGGCATGAGGTATGTGTGTGAAATATCTATTTAATTGGATGATGTTTATTTATTTGAGTTTACTGTGTTCAAAAGGCATGGATTTTGAGTCACCTAGAGGAATTGTGCCTCTATGCATGACTATAATAACATAAATATTTGAATTCAGTTAAGCTCGGGAGAGATAGGAAGAATTTGTTGTGTCCATAGAGACGATTCATATATATATCTATATATATATATATATATATATATATATATATATATATATATATATATATGTAGATATATATGCTAGATTGTTTTCACATGTGATAGGTGGAGGATCTACTTCGTTAATGGACAATATATAATCTTTATTTCAATGAGTGTGACACCTAGGAGGACCTATGATAGGTGGTTGAATTTTCCTATTATATGCAATGGTTTTATTTTTGCTATAGGCATGCTTGAAAAAATTCAAATTTCTATTTTCAACAGAAATATTGGACATAGTTAACTAAGGTGACATGGCATTTGTCACTCAGTTAAATTATTTAATTCAAGTTTCGGAAGCTTGAGTTCAGTTAAGTATGATTGATTTCTAATTTATAGCTATCTATTTCAGTTAAATTGAGTTATGGTCTTTTAAACTAGTTCTAATTGTTAGAGGAATTAGTGGAAGGTCACATTGTGCAGTGTTACTTGAGTCACACTTAGTGATAATTTAGTTAGCTGGTCAATCAAGCCAAAATAATTGTTGCATGCAGATAACATGAGTTAACCAGTTGAGATATAGAATTAAGGGCAGTGGAATATCATTTTTAAACTATTCCAATTCATATAGGTGGTGCATGCAATCAGAGGTACAACCTAAAGGAATTGTGAAATTGAATTGAGGGAATTTCCTATTTAAAAGGGGCCTAATTACTCAAGGAGAAACACAAGGAAATAGGAGCTTGGAGGGCTTGATAATTGGCCAAGTTTTCACCAGAATCAGTCAGTCAAGCAGGGGGATAGACTATACACTTGTAGGTTGTGCTCAGGCTTGAGCAAGCATATGTATTATTCTCTATTATTTGGTTAATGAAATACAGATAGGAATGGTTTTTGACTAGTTTCTTTCCCTTATATAAATATCTATGTATGTGTGATTCTTCCTTTTGCATGTTTATTATTTGTGTTCTAAGTTTTGAATTGAATTCCGCATATGAGTAGAGTAGCTTTGAGACTTATGATTTAGTAAATTTCATGAGAAATTTCAAATCAACACACAATTTATACATGGTATCATAACATGATTCATAGTAGAGAAAAAAATTTGAGTTTGGTTCTCAGTAGAATCAAATTTTTAGTTCAGTTTGCAGGATCTCTTTAGAGTTGAGAATATGAGCATAAACGAGTTGAGGCTAGAGTATTCCTTGGAAGGTGGCCCTAATTTTGCTGCATGGAGGGATCACATGGAGGTAGTATTGGACTAAAATGGTGTTGGGAAAAATACTGAGAGGGGGGGTGAATCATTATTTAGAGCTGACTGAAAACTTTTTACTTTTTCTTTGAGTAGATTTCCATACATGGTTTTTATGAACTAAACTAGTGTATGCACGCAGAAATATAGAAGTAAACTAGCGTATACTGATTTATCTTTCAGATTTAGAGAATCAGTCTTTTAAATAGATTTATCAGTTATGAATAGTGCTAGATAATCAGAAGTTATGAGTAGTAAACAACAGTATAAATCATCACACACATGAACACCAATATTTAAAGTGGAAACCCAATTCGAGAGAAAACCACCGCTGATGTCGTCTCTGTCTTAAATATTTATTATATATAAAACATTTTACAACATTGTACTGATGCAGACTTATACTAGTATGCAGGCTTCTTCCTGCAGAAGGCTGCAACCTTCTCTCGTTTTCCAGCTACAACTGGAAGGGAGCTCCAACCCCCTGATCTCGTTTACCAGCCTCTCTTGGAAGGGAGCTTCGACGACCTGATTTCAACACCAGCTACTACTGGCTGAAAGCTTCTACTTTCATACTGAAGGCTTCAACCCTCAGATCCACTACAGACCATTTTTCATCAATTTTCATACTGGATGAAAACAGCTTCAATACAACCCCTTAACATCAACAACCATACATTACCCAAAACTTCAATCAGAACAACAATACCACTGTAACCAAAATATCAGAAATAACCCAGACTTCAGAGTAGATAATCAGATACACATTTAACCTTGAACAACCATCAATTCAAATAGAATACGCTACTTCTCTTTAATGAAGCCGCGTGTATACGCGCTTCCCTTCTCACCAACCTGCATATGCCTCTGTGCATACTATTTTTCATAACATGAAATTCATACGCCACTTCTCTTCACCGAAGCTACATGTATATGCACTTTTCTTCGTATCAACCTGCGTATACTTCTGAGAATACTGATTTTTAGAATGTGATCAATCTCAGATACAGATCTGAGGCTTTCAGCAATGCAAAACCTTTAGACAGTCAGTCAGGTTTAACCATGTTTTTCTCACTCATCCTTCATCATGTTTTCTCAATCAGTGATTAGATTTGTTCATTATCAAATCAGCAGCATACTCCATATTCAATCAACCCTGAAATTCAAGTAGACTTCATTGACCAACAGAAGAGAGAAAACAGAAATCACAGAATTAATATTTGTAAATAAGCTTCAGAAACCCTAATTTCCATACACGCTTTTTATTGAGTGAACCCGCGTATATACGCGCTTTTACCGAGACAAAATAGCGTATAGATCTATAAAAGATTAATTTGCAGAACAAACAAGATATATAAACTTACGCATATTTCTTCAATTTCTTCATGAGACTTGTGCCAGGTCTTCATTATTTCTTTTGCAGATCATCCTAGAGATTCATAATTTCTAGATCTAGAGATCTTGACCCTTCATCATATTCATAGGTGCATCATAGATTCAAATCTATCAATTAAGAACAGAGTTCAACCATGTAGATATTCCTTATAGGAATTTATTCATCAACAACCCTTACACTTGCACGCCTTGCACTATGAATTTCTTCTCCTTAAATAGATTTAGCTTTTACCAATACCATGAGCCAAAACCACACAACTTCCGATGGTATTCTTGGACGGAATCAAATAAACCATACAGTGCTCAATACTATGTGCCAAAACCATGGTAATTCCCCTTGGTATTAAAAATTTGGAGCGCAAAAGGGCATACACGACTTGGGACGTACTTATCCGCGTGCATACGCAACTTGGCCTTTACAAAATCGTGTATACATTGTGACATATTATATTTATCATTTATCCAGCACTTACTGGAATTCTTTTCTCTGTCACATCTGTAGATACATCATTCTTACATCTTTAACACATAGGTTGCTATCCAAAGACAACTCCATCAAGTAGGTTGCCATCAAGGACAACACATTGCATCATATTGCCAACAATCTCCCCCTTTGGACTTGATGGCAACCATGATGGTGTTTGATCACCAAAACAAATAGATACATTTAATATAACCATTATTCAAACACCCATTATTCAAACACCATGATACTCTCCCCCTTTGACATCAAGGGCAAAGGGCGGATCAAAACCAAAACAAGGTTTTTCTTCTCTTGTAGAAAGAAGAGCTCTGTAGATATGATGTGCACTGAAGTGACCATGCTCCCCCTGAGTTCACGCTGAATCTTCAAACATATTTTTCAATGAAGTACATGACTCTATGACCTTTCCTATCACCAAGGACTCATACTTACATCAATGATCCAACCAAGTGGATTTACATATGTGACTCAAGTACCCAACCAAGTGGGTTTACACATTTGAACAAGTCCTTACATGACTGAATATTTCAATTTTACATCATAGGTCTCAACATGACCTTTTACATCAATTACAAAAATGACTTATACAATCAAGATCAAAGATTCTCAAGCATGAGATCAGACTACAACAAATAATGAGAATGCCAACAATGCATCCTTTCCACATGACCAATGCTCCCCCTTAGCCTGTGCATCCTGAACATTTTCAACAGAAAATCATCAATGCATATTTATCAGAATCATTAGAGAATTACACAAAAATATGAGAGCTGGAACATCACCAGAGATACCCAACAACATTGCAGCTGTGCTAAAGAATGTTGACCCAGAAACTTTTTGTCAATAAACACCCATACGCGGTTTTCTGTCTATAAAATCGCGTATATACGTGAATTTCCTTCAGGAAATCCGCGTATCCAATTTAATATTTTGAAATTAAGCAAATCTGATCTTCTGAGAGGCAGAGACAACTCCCAGCTTCTGTCTGAGATATTTGAACGCTTCCTTGGGTAAAGGTTTGGTAAATATATCAGCAACTTGTTCTTTGGAGGGAACATACTCCAACTTCACCTTTTGTTCAAGCACTTGTTCATGTAAGAAGTGATACTTGATGGGAATGTGCTTGGTCTTGGAATGCATAACAGGATTCTTTGAGATACTGATGGCACTTGTATTATCACACATAATGGAGATAGGAAGTGAACATTTGATTTGAATTTCTTGTAAGGTTTGCATCATCCAAAGAAGTTGAGTGCAGCATGATGTGGCAGCCACATATTCTGCTTCTGTTGTAGATAAGGCAATAGAGATTTGCTTCTTGCTGAACCAAGATACTAACTGAGGCCCCATATAGAATGCACCACCACTATTGCTTTTCCAATCATCAACATTTCCAGCCCAATCTGCATCAATGTAAGCATGAAGAGTGAGATCAGCATTCTTTGGATACCATAGTCCAAAGTCTTGAGTTCCTTGTAGATATTTGAATATTATTTTGATAGCCTGAAGGTGAGACTCTTTTGGATTAGCTTGGAATCGTCCAAAAATCCAAACTGCATGCATAATGTCTGGTCTAGTCCAGTGAGATAAAGTAGACTTCCTATCATAGATCTGTATTCTGGTTGATTCACCGCGGGAGAATCATCATGAGAAATGAGATTACATCCGGTTATCATTGGTGTACTTATAGGTTTGCACTCTTCCGTGCCATACTTCTTCAAAATTTGCTTAAGATATTTTGCTTGTGATAAGAATATGCCATTTGTTGCTTGTTGCACTTGCAAGCCAAGAAAGAATGTTAGTTCCCCAAGTAAAGACATTTCAAATTCTTGCTGCATAACATAAGAAAATTTCTGACTCATAGACTCTTCATTACTTCCAAAGATGATATCATCAACATATACAACCACAATCAATAGTTTATCATTTTCAATTTTTGTATATAAGTTGCTATCAGCAGACCCCTTTGAAAATCCTTGTTGATGAAGATATTTCTCAAGACGATAGTACCATGCCCTTGGAGCTTGTTTGAGACCATATAGAGCCTTTTTAAGTCTACAAACAAGTTTTTCATCATTTCCCAAAATGAATCCTTCCGGTTGTTCTATATAAACTTCTTCTTCTAGATCACCATTGAGAAAAGCAGATTTAACATCCATTTGATAAACTTTGATTTGTTGGAAGCTTGAAAAAGCAAGAAACATTCTTATGGCTTCAAGTCTGGCTACAGGAGCAAAAGTTTCTTCAAACTCTATACCTTCTTGTTGAGCATACTCCTTGCAAACAAGTCTAGATTTATTTCTTATAACATCCCCATTCTCATTTAACTTATTTTTGAATATCCATTTAGTTCCAATGACATTTTTGTCATGAGGTCTTGGTACTAATTCCCAAGTGTGATTCTTTTCAATTTGATCAAGCTCTTCATTCATGGCTTGAATCCAACATTCATCTTTTCTAGCTTGATTGACATTTTGTGGTTCAATAGTGGATAGAAATGCCAGATAGCTAGAAGATCCCACAAGAGTCCTTCTTGTTTGTACACTTGATCCCTTTTCTCCCAAAATTTGAGATTTTGGATGATTCTTTTGAACATATTTCGATGGAGATTTTTCAGATAAATCATCTTCGGGTTCTTCGTTGGGTTCACTGTCTATATCATTTCTATTTTATGTAGAAGGATATACGTCATCATCATCTTCATCTGTTGTTTGTTTTTATTCTTTTGGAGCTGCAGGAGACTAATCAATAACAACATCAATACATTCAATAATCTTCTGAAGTCTTTTATTGTAACATTTATATGCTCTACTCCTAGAGGAGTAACCAAGAAGTATTCCTTCATCTGCTCTGGCTTCAAACTTGCCAAGTTTTTCATCATTATTTTTGATAAAGCATTTGCTTCCAAAAAATCTAAAATGCTTCACAGTGGGAGGATTACCATACCAAAGTTCATATGGAGTTTTATCACTATTTACACGAACATGTGCCTTGTTAAGAATATTTACCGCTGTATGTGCTGCTTCTCCCAAAAATGTGTCAGGTGTTCCGGAATCATCAAGCATAGCTCTAGCCATTTGTTGAACTGTTCTATTCATTCTTTCTCCTACGCCATTTTGTTGTGGAGTGCCAGCTACAGTAAACTGTCTTTTTATGCCATGTTGTTCACAAAATTAAAGGAATTCATCTAATGTATATTCTCCTCCTCGATCAGATCTAAGACACTTGATTTTTAGATCTAATTCATTTTCAACCAGTGCTTTGAAGATCTAAAATTTCTCAAATGCTTCATATTTGTGTTTAATCAACCCAATCCAACACATTCTAGAGAAATCATCAATAAATAAGATATAGTATTTTTCACTACGTGGTGAATTTTTCCTCACAGGTCCACATATGCCAGTATGAATGAGTTCAAGAGGCTTACTTGATGATCCTTCCTTGGCATTAAATTGCACTCTGGTTTGCTTACCAAACTGGCAAGATTTTCATATGATACTTTCAGGTAGAGTAATATTGGGAAGATCACGAACAGCTTTAAGTCTGCTTGATTTTTTGATTTGAGAGAAGCTCAGATGCCCCAACCTTCTATTCCATAGCCAGTTTTCTGAAGATTTACTCAAGTAACATTGTTCTTTGCAGTTCTTCAATACATACAGATTGCTTGGAGTTCTTTTTCCTTTTATAATTGTTTTACTTGTATCAAGATCACGTACCACACATTCTTTTGAACTAAAGACAACTTCAGTTCCTTGATCACACATTTGAATTACAATTAACAGGTTATGCTTTAATCCATCCACATACATGACATTATTAGCTTTCACCTTTTCTTTTAGAAAAATCGACCCTTTTCCCTTAATGATAACAGGAGTATCATTTCCAAATGTAACATTCTTTTCTTTTTCTAGCGCACTATATGCAAGAAGTTTGTTTTTGTCACCTGTCATATGTTTTGAGCATCCACTATCAATGTACCATTGATTTTCTTCACCTTATGCAAATAAAGCTATGCCACAATTTTCAACCTGTAATTCCTTCTTTTTCCACACTTTGGAGTTTGAAGGAAACTGCTCTTTTGGCTGGACTTTGCTCCTACATTCAGATTCTTCATGGCCAAAGTTATTGCAATAAGCACATTCAAATTCATTTTGAAGAGGAGAAAAGTTGTTATAGGTATTCTACTTTGTTCCAATATCAATCCTTTTTTTTCTTTCTTCTCTTGTCATGATGGTTTTATATGCAACACATTGAACAACTTTATGACCAAAATTGTGACATGAGAAACATTGTCCATTGAAGAAGAAATTTCTACGATCATGAAATATTCTACTTGAATTTACCTGTTGATTGGTGTTTCTTTGAAAGGTATTCCTGTTAGTGTTCTTTGAATTGAGATGGTCATTCTTTACCTATAAAGATTCTTTATTCCCTTGCTGAGTGGCAGAATGTTGTATACTAGTTGTAGCTGCTTTTAGTTAATTTGGTGTTGAAGCCTGAGAAGATTCTCCGATATATCCAAGACCTGTATTTATAAGAGGAGAACGTTGTACCTTGATAATCTCATCTAAGGTTTCAGATCCTTTAGCAAATCTAAGATTCAAAGTCTTCACTTTCTCAATTTCTTTTCTTAGACTTACTATTTCACATTCTAATTTCTCATTGTGTTTCTCCTTTTTTTCAAGCTGATTTTTCAGAGTTTCTATGGATATTTTACTTTCTTCTAAGCATATTTTGAGTTGATTGAATTCATCAAGAAAATCATTGTCCTCTAAAGCATCCATAAACGTATCTTTTTCTTCTCTAGATTCTTTTTCAAATGCCATGAGAAGTCTAAGATCTTGTTCACATTCTTCCTCACTGTCAGATAACCCATCACTATCTTCATGAGTATAGTAACTTTTTCTAGTTCTAAACCGATTCTTATTCCTTCTTGCTACTTCCTTCCCTTTTTCATGTGTTTCTTTGTAAGGACACTTAGCAGCATAATGACCAACTCTTCCACAAGCAAAACATTTGAAAGGAAGCTTACCTCTGAACCGTCCTGTGCCAAGTTGGAGTTTCTTTACAAAATTTACCTCATCTTCTTCTGAGATATACCCTAATCCTTCTGTCTCTTGTACTTCTTTCCCTTTTGTAGAAGCTTTAAAGATGGCTTATTTGACTTCAGATGGTCCTCCTCTTCTCATTTCACATGCAATTAGTATGCCATGAAGTTGCACCATAATAAGATTTTGAAGATCCTGCTTTTCTTCAAGAGCAGAAAATTTTGACTCAAATTTTGCCATTAGTGATCTTAAAAATTTCTCAACCAAAGTAGATTCGGTTATTGTTTCTCCCAAATTTCTCATACGGTTTACAATATCATCAAGACGTAAAAATAAACTGGCAATGCTCTCCTCATTATGCATTTTTAGATTTTCATATTGAATTCTGAGAGTTTGGAGTTTAGCACTTTTTACCTTTGCATTGCCTTCATAACTTAGAATGATTTTGTCCCATATTTCCTTTGTTGTATCCAGCTACATGACTTTGACAAATTCTGATTCAGTTAGACTTCCCAATAGAGCATTGACCGCTTTTGCATTTGTTTCATAATTCTTTCTTTCCGTTGGATCTGTTGGTACTGCGGCTGGATATTGATATCCTCTTTCAACAATAGCCCATACATCTGCTCCCAAAGACTGAAGATAGGATCTCATCCTTGTTTTCTAGAAGATTAAATTGTTTCTGTTGAAAAGCCAAGGCCTAATAGATGTTGTTCCATCTTGATTTCTCATCTTGATTGATCTTCCTTCTAGCGGCTAAGATTTTTCAGAAGGACCTACTCTGATACCAATTGTTGGGAAAAATGATGAGAGGGGGGGTGAATCAGTATTTAGAGCTGACTGAAAAATTTTTACTTTTTCTTTGAGCATATTTCCATATGCGTTTTTTATGAACTAAACTAGCGTATGCACGCGGAAATATAGAAGGAAACTAGCGTATACTAATTTATATTTCAGATTTAGAGAATCAGTCTTTTAAATAGATTTATCAGTTATGAATAGTGCTATATAGTCAGAAGTTATGAGCAGTAAACAACAGTATAAAGCATAAAACACATGAACACCAATATTTAAAGTGTAAACCCAATTCGGGAGAAAACCACTGCTGCTGTCGTTTTTGTCTTTAATATTTATTATATAGAAAACCTTTTACAACATTGTACTGATGCAGACTTATACCAGTACGCAGGCTTCTTCCTGCAGAAGGCTGCAACCTTCTCTTGTTTTCCAGCTACAACTAGAAGGGAGCTCCAACCCCTTGATCTCATTTACCAGCCCCTCCTAGAAGGGAGCTCCAACCCCTCTGATCTCATTTACCAGCCTCTCCTAGAAGGGAGCTTCGACCCACTGATTTCAACACCAGCTACTACTGGATGAAAGCTTCTACTTTCATACTGAAGGCTTCAACCCTCAGATCCACTGCAGACCATGTTTCATCAATTTTCATACTGGATCAAAACATCTTCAATACAACCCCTTAACATCAACAACCATACATTACCCAAAACTTCAATCAGAACAGCAATACCACTGTAACCATAATATCAGAAATAACCCAGACTTCAGAGTAGATAATCAGATACACATTCAACCTTGAACAACCATAAATTCAAATAGAATACGCTACTTCTCTTTACTGAAGCCGCGTGTATACGTGCTTCCCTGCTCACCAACCTGCGTATGCCTCTGTGCTTACTATTTTTCATAACATGAAATGCATACGCCACTTCTCTTCACCGAAGCTGCGTGTATACGTGCTTTTCTTTGTATCAACCTGCGTATACTTCTGAGAATACTGATTTTTAGAATGTGATCAATCTCAAATACAGATCTGAGGCTTTCAACAATGCAAAACCTTTAGACAGTCAGTCAGGTTTAACCATGTTTTTCTCACTCATCCTTCATCATGTTTTCTCAATCAGTGATTAGATTTGTTCATTATCAAATCAACATCATACTCCATATTCAATCAACCCTGAACTTCAAGTAGACTTCATTGACCGACAGCAGAGAGAAAACAGAAATCATAGAAGTAATATCTATAAATAAGCTTCAGAAACCCTAACTTCCATACTCGCTTTTTATTGAGAAAACCCGTGTATATATGTGCTTTACCGAGACAAAATAGCGTATAGATCTGTAAAAGGTAAACTTGCAGAACAGACCATATCTATAAACTTACCCAGATTTCTTCAATTTCTTCATCAGACTTGCGCCAGGTCTTCATTATTTCTTTTGCAGATCATCCTATAGATTCATCATTTCTAGATCTAGAGATCTTGACCCTTCATCATATTCATAGATGAATCATAGATTCAGATCTATCAATTAAGAACAGAGTTCAACCATGTAGATATTCCTTATAGGAATTTATTCATCAACAACCCTTACACTTGCATGCCTTGCACTATGAATTTCTTCTCCTTAAATAGATTTATATTTTACCAATACCATGAGCCAAAACCACACAACTTTCGATGGTATTCTTGGAAGGAATCAAATAAACCATACAACGCTCAATACTGTATGCCAAAACCATGGTAATTCCCCTTGGTATTAAAAATTTGGAGCGCAAAAGGGAATACGCGACTTGGGACGTACTTATCCGTGTGCATACGCAACTTGGCCTTTACAAACTCGCGTATACATTGTGACATATTATATTTATCATTTCTCCAGCACTTACTGGAATTATTTTCTCTGTCACATCTGTAGATACATCATTCTTACATCTTTAACACATAGGTTGCTATCCAAAGACAACTCCATCAAGTAGGTTGCCATCAAGGACAACACATTTCATCATATTACCAACAAATGGATTTTTGGAATATTTCAAGACATACATTCCACAACTACCTTTAGTAGAAGTCCAAGGCCATGATCAATGGAAGAAGGATGTGGAAAAGGCGAGGATAATTATATTAGAGGAAGTACAAGATCAGATTGTATCAAATTGAAAAGATACTCCTTTTTCAATTTGGAAATAACTAATAGAATTGTTCGAGAAAAATAGTGACCACATAAAAATGGCACTCAAGGATAAACTTCAGAATATCAAGATACAAAATAATGACTCCATACATTAGTATATAAGTAGGTTCACACAATGTCATGATGAACTTGGCGGGGTTGGTATTACCATAACAGAGAATGATTTTTTAAGCCTATCCCTTCTAGGCCTTCCCAAGATATGGAACAACTACCAAGATTTGGTGAATGGGAGGGAGAAACTACCAAATTAGGAACACTTGTGGTACGATTCAGTAAAAGGTGAAATAAGGCGATCTACTAGAGATTGGATCTCATCCAAGGGCAAGGATGAGGAAAAATTTTCATTGACTGGAAACGAAAAAAACGGGAAAGGGAAGAAATCCAAGTCCAAATTTAAATCCAATCAAGGGGGAAAGAAGAAGGACTTGTCAAAAATTAACTGTTTCAAATGTCATGAATTCAGGCACTATGCCACGAAGTGTCCACACAAGAAGACAAGTAATAATACCTCAGAAGGAGTAATAGATGAAGCCTTGGATTCAAAATTCGAGCTTGAATTTACTCTCATTGCATGCATGGCCAACACAGTGATGGGGAGTGTGTGGTACTTGGACAGTGGTGCCTCGTTCCACATGACGGGGAATAGAGATTTTTTTAGTGAATTGGAGGAAAAATACTTTCAAATACACATAGAGATGGGGAATGATGGAATTTATTGCACAAATGAAATTGGTATAGTCACCTTTCAAAAGGATTTAAGCACCCCCCTCAGGCTCAAGGATGTCATGTTCGTTCCAGGCCTAAAGAAAAATATCCTCTTCATTGAAGTTTTTGAAGACCGTGTTTACTATGTGATCTTCAGTGAAGGAAAGGCATTCCTGAGACACGTAGCCACAGGACATGTGAAGCAGATCGGGGTTTGGGTGAAGAACCTATACAATTTGTTGGGAAAAATACTAAGAGGGGGGGGGGGGGGGGGCCTGAACCGGTATTTTAAAAACTCATTTAACTTTTACTTTTATTCTAATTTTTGTACAATACTTTCCTGAAGTAAACTTGTGTATGTACGTGACTTTTATGCAGACAATTAGCATATATCCAGTAAGCTTATAATTCAGATAAATCTTCATATGTTTAACTTAAACAAGTGCATCAATGATTCATCAGATATTTGATAAGAAATAAACATGTGTAGTAAGAAAAAAATAAAGCATCACACATAAGAAACACATATGAAGACTGTTGGCTCGAGGTATCCTGACCTAAGTTCAGAGCTCAAGGTTTGCCAAAAAACCCCTATACTACTGGCCCTTTCGGCAAAGACCTACTTTCGCAGGTCAAGGTCTCACCCGAAGTAGTATGGGTGGGTGCTAGAACCAGGTTTCTACACCCTGAGAAAGGATAGGTAAGGCAAGCAGAGCTGCGTTTGGCCCTGCGATACCCAGATCACCTTATTCTGCACAGGGCCAAGTGGGTCTCTATTCGTATCCACGTGCACTAGATCTATAATTATATGCTTTTATGACAGTAACACAGCAGTGCATAAAAAGAACAGAACAGATCTAGGTACAGAAAACACACTTACACAGATATTCACAGTTTAAATACAGAAATGCACAACGTAGTAATTACCAATAATTCACACACAAATTAATCACAGATTTAGTTCTTTATCAACCTTTATTATTCATTCATTCATCAATTCTTCCTTACAATTCCCTTCCCAGTTTGCGCACACAGCAGTAGGGTCCACACACAGCTGGACTTGGATCTCCATGCACACAGCCAGCAGGAGTCCTTTCCCCAAAACCCAAACAGATAGCTTAAACCACAATTCACATCAATAGCTCATTATTTTCTACCTTACAATACAAAAAGGTCCTCTATTTATAACAATCTACCCTAGACTTTCCTATGGTCCGCAAACCGTGGTTTTCAGACCCCTGGTTTACCCTTTTATCCATTAAAATGCTTTCGGGGCTTTGACTTGCCCCAAAACCCCTCCACTAGATTAAATCTAATCAAAAGTATCCAAAATGGACCAGTTTCGCAGCTCGTAGGAGACCCTGTTCCAACAGTCCCCCAACACAATCTTGTGACTCATCCTGAGTCACTGTAGTCACCATATAGTCATTGAGACTGGTATGGTTTGAGTCAACTACCATTGACAAAGCTAGGTAAGATGTCACCGCGCAAGGTAGCTAGCTGGACTGCTCCGCCATTTGTGATTTCCTTAACTTTGTAGGGACCAAGCCAGTGTTGTCGAAATTTTCTTGGGTGTTTCGTGAATTGGCTATTGTATAAAAGGACGGGGTCACCTGTGAAGAATGTATTTTGGCGAATATGTCGATCATGCCATGCTTTATCACGAGCCTTCTGAACCTATTGATGAAAATTAGCAATAAACTGATCTTCCTCCAAATCCACAAGTTGTGCAAGACGCTCCTCTATGATATCGGGGTCCACCATATTTGTAAATGCTACGATGAGTAGGCTAGGAACAACTTACTCTATGGGCATAATGGCCTCCTTGCCATAGACCATTCAAAAGGGGGTCCTGCCTGTCATCTTCTTGCAGGTCGTTCGGTAGGCCCATAGAACAAAGGGAATGCAAACATCCTAGTCATTACGATCGGCATTGCAAACCTTAGTTAATTTCTGTTCCAAAATTTTGTTAAAAGTTTCAACTGCCCCATTTGCCTAGGGATGGTATGGTGTACTCTTTGCATGGTGGATCCGGAATTCCCCATTCAAGGCTTAAATCATTTGGTTAACAAAGTGTGTACCTCTGTCACTCATTAGGATCTTTGGGCAGCCAAACCTGGTCAGAATCTGCTCAAATATGAAGTGCGCAGCAGTATCCGCTGTACAATCCTTCACTGCTTATGCCTCAGCCCATCGAGTGACGTAGTCAGTGGCGGTGATAATGTAGCGCGCACCTGTTTTCTTGCCTGGCAGATTGATGGGTCCTATAAAATCAATGGCCCATTTGTCAAAATCTTGTAAAGCCACTTGAGGCTGTAATGGCATCTCATCTTGGCACGAGGTCCATCCTGTTCGCTGGCAGGTGTCGCATGATCTACAATAGGTGTAAGAATCCTGATGCAGGGTAGGCCACCATAACCCAACCCTCAAAATATTTTGTGCCTTTTCCTGTCCTGCATAGTGGCCCCCTGCAACACCTTCTTGTGCTTCTGCTAAAACGGCAGGCCGTTCATGTTCCAGGACATATCTTCATAGTATTTCAGCTGCGGCTAGCTTGTATAACTGACCGGTAATGATATTAAAGTCCGTTGCCCGAGTAACCAACTCCTTCTTCTGCTGCACCGAATACTCTATAGGGGCCATGCCTGTAGTGAGGAACTCAATGATATCAGCAATGTGTGTGTCAACCACCTTAATGGTGAACAACTATGCATATGGTAAGCCTTCTTCCTACATTCAACCTTACAGGATTGACGATGATCTCAAAATCATATTCCTGAAATAGTAACAGCCAGCGACAAATATTCCCTGTGTTGTAATTTCCTCCAGAGTAGCGCTCATTCACTTTCGTGTCAGATCTTCAGTATTCTCTTGTTAGTACTTGATCACTTCCTGAAAATGCTACAGGTCCCGGCAATAGAACCATTTGTTGGCTCGAGGGGTCCTGACCTAGGTTCAGAGCTCAAGGTTTTCCAACAAACCCCTATACTACTGGCCCTTTCGGCAATGACCTACTTTTGCAGGACAAGGTCTCACCCAAAGTAGTATGGGTGGGTGTTGGAACCAGGTTTCCGCACCCCAAGAAAGGATAGGTAAGGCATGTAGAGATGTGTTTGGCCATGCAATACCTAGATCACCTTATTCTGCACAGGGTCAAGTGGGTCTCTATTCGCATCCATGTGCACTAGATCTATAATTATATGCTTTTATGACAGTAACACAGTAGTGCATAAATAAAATAGAACAAATCTAGGTACAGAAAACACACTTACACAGATCTTCGTAGTTTAAATACAAAAATGCACAACGCAATAATTACCAATAATTCACACGCAAATTAGTCATAGATTCAGTTCTCTATCAACCTTTCTTATTCATTCATTCATCAATTCTTTCTTACAATTCCCTTCCCAACCTGCACACACAGCAGCAGGGCCTGTAGCTAGACTTGGATCTCCATGCACACAGCTAGTAGGAGTCATTTCCCCAAAACCCAAACAAATAGCTTAAACCACAATTCGCATCAATAGCTCATTATTTTCTACCTTACAATACAAAAATGGTCCTCTATTTATAAAAATCTAGCATAGACTTTCCTATGGTCCGCAAACCATGGTTTTTGGATCCCTGGTTTACCCTTTTACCCATTACAATGCTTTCGGGGCTTTGACCCACCCCAAAACCCCTCTACTAGATTAAATCTAATCAAAAGTATCCAAAATGGACCAGTTTTGCAGCTCGTAGGAGACCTTGTTCCAACAAAGACAAAGATTTAAGGTGGAAACCCAATGTGGGAGAAAATAACCATTGTTATCATCTCTGCCTTCAATTTTTATTATCATGAAAACTTCTTACAATACTGTACTGGCGTAGACTCATACCAGCATGCAGGCACCCACCTGCAGAAGGCTACAACCTTCACTCATTATCCAACTCCTACTAGAAGGGAGCACCAACCCCCTGATATTGTTTACCAACACCCACTGGAAGGGAGCTCCAACCCCCTAATCTGATCACCAGCTACTACTGGCAGGAAGCTTCGACTTCCTCACTGAAGGCTTCAACCCTCACCATCATTGTGGACCAATTTTCATAAAATTTCACACTGGATCCACCTACTTCAACACATCACAACCTGTAGGCCAATTTTAATCAAATTTTTAAACTAAACCCACTAACATCATTTAATCCCAATACCATAAATCAAAACTAAAACTGATCATTGTACTAAGTCATTCAACCAATTATTGAATTGCTAGATGAAAAAACCACTGAACCAATTAATCACTGAACCAAACAATTACTTAACCATTCACCAACTCGAATCAAAATTAAAATATGAGATCATTGTAACCAGAATATAAAAACTAGACCCAAAACACTCTATCAACATACTGAATCAACTAAAACCTTGATCAATCATATGACATATTATGTACACTAATTTTATTAAACAAACCTGCATATATACACACTTTTCATGTGTATAACCTACATATAGATCTCAACATACTAAATTATGAATTACCGTCAATATGAACCAGACAATGACTTGCACATAGACATACTGGAAAATTATATCAGATCACAGATCTATGAACCTCAAAAAGTCAGTTGCATTATTGAAATTCTTCAACAAATCAATATTCAATCAATTCAACTTCAAACATCATTATTAAGCCCAGATAAATATGAAGACTTTAACGACAGACAATATAAATACAACAATACTCTATAGATAGATCAGACATATTTTTCAACAGAAACCCTAGCTTTCTTATGCATTTTTCATAAAGCATTTCCACGTATATAAGTGCTTCTCAGGAGTAAAACCCATGTACAAATATCAACATACTACGAAATATATATGTTATTTCATAAAAGAGAACCCGCGTGTGTACGCGCCTTACTTGTGTCAAACCCGTGTAAAAATCTACAATTTCCAACTCATAATTGTGCGACTCATTAAAAACTTCAGACATACTAGATCACAACATACACATTAGTAAACACACAACAAAAATCCAGTTCTAATCGACCCATGAGTAGATCACACAATCCATATTCGTTTCAGGTCTAACGATCCTGATCCATGATTGTATTACCGAGTGCATAATTATTTTAGACTAACCACTCATTAATATCCCATACCATGGAATAAAACTTCATATCAAAGTAATATTTAATCACTCTCTCATATGTACTCCTTAACACTTTGATCTTTACCTCCTTATATAACATAGGCCTTAGCCAATACCATGTGTCAAAACCACACTAGTGCCAGTGGTAATATTTGACGGGATCAAATAGTCATTACGTCACTCAATATTGTGGGCTAATACCATAGTAAAGACCCTTGGTATTTAGTGAATCATAATGCACCAAACGTACACACTTTTTCTTCTTCATACTCGTGTGTGTATGCGACTTTTCTTCACCTAACCTGCATATACACTACTTCGCTTCATCAAACCTGCATATGTAGATATTTTTTCTTCACAAAACCTCCGTATACACGACTTATATTCATCAAACTAACATATGTACATGAATTTGCTTCACAAAACCTGTGTATATTTCCTCAAACTTTACCTTCATCATTCCTATGTCACTGAATAGTATTTATTTCTCTGTCACATTTGAACTAGCATGTAGATACATCCTATTGACATCTTCATCAAGTCGGTTTTTATCAAAAGACAACTCATTGAGTCGGTTTCCATCAAGGAAAACAAATTAGTAATAATGCCAAAAATCTCCCCCTTTGCACTTGATGGAAACCACTTTGGTGTTTGGTCACCGCAATCTGTGGATACCTGTAAACCATATCAAACTAAGCACCAATTCAATTCAATTCAAACATCAAGTTACTCTCCCCCTTTGACATCAAGGGAAAAGGGTTGACCAATGCTAGATGAAGGCTTTTATTTTGTGGAGACATGAAATTTGTAGATATGATCTGCACTATATATTGACCATGATCCCCATGAGCACATGTTGAATCTTCTGAAATATTAATGATGAATTATATGACTCTATGAATCAACTGAATGTGACCTTTCCTATCATCAAGGACTCAAAATTACATCAATAACCCAACCAATTGGGGTTACATAACTTCGTCTTCCCATCATGGGATTACATACATAAATGAATTGACCTTCAATGGTCCAAACATGACTAAGTATTAAAATAATTACATTATGGGTATTTACATTAATTTTACATCAAATGACAAATATCTCATTTATAACCAAGACCAAAAGACCTCAATAGTGAGAGATCAAGACCATGATAGTCATCCACAACAATATTAGAATGAATGGGATCTGCTTCATAGATATCTGACAACAAAAACATGAGTGGAAACATGCACACTTTCAATGCAACATCAACATCATAGATCTTTCCGTAGATATCATTCATAAACTCTTCCTCTTGACCTCATCAAGGTCAACTTGCTCAATCCATGTACATCAAAGTAACATGTATGAGATCCAAACATAACATCATGAAATAAGATAAGAGCAATGAAGTATAATACATGACAACAACATCATCATCAAGTGATCATATAAAGGTCTACATATGTGCATCATTATTAAAAAAGTAACTTCATTAGCATGAGTATCTTCAACAACATTGCCAATGATAAGAATTATTAAGAAAACATAATATGTGCATCATTAGAAGCAAGCCTAATGCTCCCCCTGAACCTATGCCAATTGTTCACTATAAAGTCTGACCACATCAAGGAATCTTCATCAATAAAAAAATAATCAATGTCATGTTGTACCAAATCATAGATCATGATAACTCAATACCACATCAGTAAACTATAACCATCCATATCAGAATAGAAAGCCAAGTAAGTCTAGTTGTCTAAGGCATATCAAGGTCTTTTCTTGATACTATCCCATTGTTTCTCTATCAGAGATAACCATATGTGACTTTCTGTATAGGAACTCACGTATATACATGATAGTATTTCATAGGATCTGCATACAAAAAGTGAAATACTAAAACTGCACAACTTCAACTCCCCCTGAGCTTGTACAATTTGTACCTGTCTTCTGTTATCGCATCAGATTCATTGTCAGAAATGTAATCAACCAAAATTATCAAAACAACCATGTGAATGTTTATCAATATAACTTATATATATATATATATATATATATATATATATATATATATATATATATATATATATATATATATATATATATATATATATATATATATATATATATATATATATATATATATCATATAGATTATATATCACTGATCCTAAGGACTTGATAATCATCTTCTTCTCTTAAGAGGTAATGTACCTCACATTACTTCTCATTAGGGGAATTTTGAGGTCTAAAATGGGCCTCTAGGAACATAACACTTGAGAACACCTTACAACAGGAGAACTGGAGATGGATAAAGCACACCTCCATGTGCAAACTCAGGTCCGTGCCTCAACTCATGGTCATGTTAGCCATGTTAGCATAGTGTGCAAACTCATACCCGTTAGTGTTCAAACTTAGACCTCCACGCGTGCAAACTCAGGGCTGTGTCCCAACTCATGGAGCAACCTCGAAGCCTGCCTAACCTACCCATGCGGTTAGGGGTATTTGACGGGCTTGTTTGTTGGAAATCAATAGCACCCACCATTAGGTGAATTATAAAGCTTCTATTCTCTCCATCAATCAATAAAATAGGAAGCCATACATTAGGTGAATTAGCTTGAATTTCATCTTGGTTTTTACTATATGAATTAGCTAGGTGAACAAGGAGAAACATTAGTAGTTTCATTAACATCTATGGTGGGTGCCAGGAAAGCTAAAGGAAGATATGGTTTGGTATTCCCTTGTTCCTCGTATTGGTTATGTTTTTTACTTCTCGTCTAGCATAAACTAATCGAGCTCCTCCTAATCCCCCAGAAGCGGAAGCTGAATTAGTTGTAGGCTATAATGCAGAATATGCACGGGATGCGATCCTTAGGAGTTCAATGTTGGCAGAAGCCAATGTCCCGGGATCCAGGGGACTAATTCTGACTGAAACAAGGGACAGAGTCGCTCACTCATTCATATGGGTGAGAGTCTTTCCCAACCTCCAAATCTTTCTCGATCCAGCCGGGGAAGAAGGGGAAGAGGCTGTTAGCAGGGTGATTCTTTTCTTCGGAAAACAAACCCAAAAATAGAAAACCCCTCAATTTTCATAATCAAGAGGGATTCACTATATTTGAAACTAATGAATTTGTGGGTGGGTTTTATGTTGGTGATTCAAGTTGGGTTTCGGGGGGTCGGGCAAACTCCCTCCTTGGACGAGCACTTCGGACGTAGAACCGGGTAGCTAAACCAATAAAATAATATTTATGAATTTTCAATTCACTTTTTGCACCACAATCCATGTAACCATAGTTAAATTCAATTTAAAAGTTGTACCAAAATAAAATTAATAAAAAAATTGTATTGATGCGACTATATATAAGAATGAGCCTTTCAAGAAAAAGTCATTATCTTTGAACAACTAATGCATTTGTTCTTTGTACTTAAATAACTTAAAATAAAATATAAATATAAATTTATAAATTCTTAATTATATTATATGATGTTAATTAAAATTTATATTATTTAAATTGTATAATAACATGTAATTAATATATTATATAAAAATAATATAATATAATATAATATAATATAATATAATATAATATAATATAATAAATGTATAGGGATATGCATTGTTTCTTTCAAGAAATATGAAATGACAATAATATATTTTTATTCAAAAAGTGTGAAATGACATTTATTATGAGTATTTTACTTTGACTTTAAAAGTACTTAGAGCACTACCATGTTTAACCATGAGTTTTTATCCACCATTGAAAATGTGACAAGTAAGTACCTTTAACTCATGCAATGCCACCTCAACCATTAGGGATGATGTCACCCCCTAAAATGTGATTGGTTCTCGTAAAGTGAATTTTGATTGTACATTTTCCTTAGGAGGCCCATTTTAGACCTCAAAATTCTCCTAATGTGTAGTAATATTTAACAGTATTATTTAAATAATGATGGATTGCAATGGGCATTGTCTTCTTTCAGTTTGAGTCTGAATCCTCCTTATACCTGTGAGAACTCAGATCTTTA
The DNA here is from genome assembly GCA_034641835.2 of Pinus albicaulis. Taxonomy (NCBI): domain Eukaryota; kingdom Viridiplantae; phylum Streptophyta; class Pinopsida; order Pinales; family Pinaceae; genus Pinus; species Pinus albicaulis. Next base: position 1,802,046,470 of record CM076578.1, on the reverse strand, counting down.
ATCACAAATAATTTGTTCATGTTTATGTACCTTCTTGTTATTCCTTTCCTGTTTCTTTATCTATGACCTTGCATTTTGTCGACGTGAACACAATTACATTTCCTTTATCTTCCATTTGGCCTATACTTAAAATATTTTGTTTTAGGTCTTGAACTAATAAAGTATCAGCTGCCTTTCTATTTTTGTTAATTTTGGCTCTACCTTTTCCTAAAAAATTTGTTGGAGAATTGTTTGAAAGAATAACCTTACCATCTTGATTTTTCTTGAGAGGCTCCATTTTACTCTTATCACCAGTCATGTGATGAGAAAATCCATTGTGTATGTACCATTCATATTCATTTTCAAATGCACAAAGAGAAAAAACACACCTTACTTGTTTTTCTTGATTATGAGTAGTATTGGTGGATCCATTTTTCTTCGACCTTATGACATCATCTTTTTTTCTTCCATGTTTTCTTTGGTGATTCATTGATCTGTTCCTACATTGTTTGTCTACATGGCCAAACTTGTTACAAGAGTAACATCTTATGTGACCAGAAAAGGGAGCAGAGGAATCATAGAAGTATGTCTCATGTTGGCGCCTTTGTTTTGAAAAAGAAATAGTTTTAAGTTACGGAGAAAAGGTGGCAAAGAGAAATCAAGGTAGACAGGGAGCTATCATGGTTGCGATTAGTCAGAAAATAGGTGGCATAGAAGTTGCAGAGAGCAGCGCAGATCGCAGATATGGGAGACAAGGAAAATCAGTAGAACTCCCAGTAATCAAGAAGAAGTGGCAAGCAGCGGAGCAGGAAAAGATTGACTCGAGATGAGTCAATATCATGTGTTTGGGGCCTGTTGGGGCCTTTGTTTTAAAAAAGAAACAGTTTTGAGTTGCAGAGAACAGGTGGCAGAGTGGAATCAAGGTAGATAGGGAGTTGTCATGGTTGCGGATAGACGGAAGATAGGTGGCATGGCAGTTGTAGAGAATAACGCAGATGGAAGATATGGGAGACAAGGACAATAAACAGAACTCCCAGTAATCAAGAATAAGTGGCAAGCAGCGGAGCAGGAGAAGAGGAAATACCAAAAATCACGTTGGTGGAAGAACAAATAGGCAATCAACTAGTGTAGATGAGTTAGTTAGTCAGTGCGGAAGAGGGCCGAGAGAGAGAGAAAAGCCATAAGAGCTCTATGAGATCTCTATTGTACTGAATCACATTGTAATAGACTCTACAGAGTGATGTATGCCATTTTGATATTGATAATGAAATATGGTTATTGTTGTGTTTAACGTTCTGAGTTGAGTGTTAATCAGTTGCTTACAGCTATGAATGTATGCCCCGTTTTAAATTTTAATTCAGCATCCCGAACATGTTTAATGAGTAATAGCGTATACATAGTAGTGAGATCTATTTGTTGTTTCAAGTTCCTTTAGTTGTTCTTCATAGTTGTAATCGTCTGGTACATGATCTGTCTCCTAATATTACTAAGGTCATGGAACGCCTCGGGTGAGATGCTCTGCACCTTGAAGTAGGGTGAAAATTCCGACGTTGTGCTAGACTACTGCGGAAACCTTGTTGGCCTTTATCCTAAACCTAGGTCTTGCTCAGAGACCTCCTTTTTCACCAACAAATGATTCCGTTGCCGGGACCTAAAAATTCATTTAGGAGTTAGATCATGGTATCATGGATCTACGAGAGAGAACTATGAAGCTAGTGGGATAACCACTTAGACCAGTTCATATCGCAACAAGCGGAGCTAGGACAAAAATGGGAAAAGACTGTCAAGGATTGGGTCCTGTTTTCTGAATATGCAAGTGACCTGTACAAAATTTTCTGGGGAAAGTTTCCTGAAGAACTTTATAATTGATTGCGGAGACTACAATTCAAGTCACTTTTAGGAGGGTCGCATAGAGTCTATCGCAAGTGGATGCACATGGATCTAGTAGCACTCCATCGGTTAGATACCAATTTGACTCAAGCTGTAGATTTCTGGGTACAATATACCTTGGAAGGATACATTGTGGAATTCGTAGCTGAGTGTTACCAATTCTTTTAAAAATCTGAGGACATATTCAGATTCGGATTGCAAGGAGAACTATTGAAGGAAATCGCGTTGTGGATCAAAGCTTTAATTGTGGATGAGGGTTTGATGGCATTTCAAAAGGATAAGATGGATACTTAAACCTCCAGTACTGGGGGAAGAAGCTGATGGAAAGATGCTACAAGTAAGTTAGAAGGGGGAATAGGGATATGGATGTCGAAACCTCAAGTAGATTGCGAGAGCGATGAGCACATCGGAGGGCACAGATTGCTAAGAAGTGGCAGGAAAGGGTGATGAAGGAGTTTGGGAAGCAGGAAAGTAGTCGACAAGACAAGGAGAATACATCGTAGATGACAAAGGAAACGGAAGGTCAGATGGGATCCCAAGGAATAGGAGGGACCATCAAAGAAGTTAGGAAATTGTATAGGATCCCATCTCGAAGAGAAAAGGGATAAAATTCCAATGTGGAGGACACGCACCCCGAGGAGATATCCGATGTGGAGTTGCATGTTGCGATGGAGTAAATATTTCGAGAGAGGCCGACACCCGTAATTCAAGGTAATCCTATTCTCGAAAGTTCAAGTAGCTCTAGTCCCAACCTTCCCCTGGTACTCTATCAGCCACCACATAAAATATTTGTTAAGTTAGAGGATTTTATAAATTTGAATAGTGTTAAGTATATAGTACATATATCTGCTAGCTACAATTCTAGTAATACAATCTCACAGCCAGGAAGTAGATTATTTATTTTAGTACCACCCATACAAAGATATATGGCGGGATCATTTACACGATACCCATAATTCTCTGGGAGGGGAAAAGATGATTTGGAGCAACACTCGTATCTTTGTGAAGTGATATGGAGGGCTCGATAGACACCAGAGGAAGTTAAGTTGATCAAGTTCCAAACTGCTTTAAGAGAGATCTCTTCACTGGTTCATTAAATGGTCCGAAGCTCATCAAAACCTAGTGATAGACAATGTAAAGAGAGAATTTGTCAAGAATTTAAATTACCTCAGACAGATTAGGAAGGATTATCTGATTTGTGGGAGATTAAACAACAAGAATGTGAAATAGCGTGGGACCTAATGAGAAGGTTCAAAGATGCGATTGGGAAACTGAGTTACCCAATCGATCCAAATCACCAACGAGATTGGTTTATTAAATCACTTCTTCCATTAAAAATATCTCCACTGACACAATAGAAGATTTATACCTTACAAGATGCCTTGGAGCAAGATATGAGGATGGAAGCTATGGTGGGGTATCCGCAAGAGTTTAGAGGAGGAGCAGCAGTTCAAGACCCTTCCATATTGGGGCTACAACATCAGATAACCAGTTTAACAGAGAAATTGAAGGACATTCAGCTGATACGACCTACAAGGCCAAATGTGTGGCGTACTCATTGTTTGATGGAGGGACATGTGGCCACAAAATGCCCGAGGTTGCGGGGGGAAAATGCAGGGGCTTCACCAGCAGGGACCTAGGGGGCTCCACCAATTAGGGGAGTTGTGTAGATAAACACTCAGGGATTATACCAACCGCAACCCCACTTTCCAGGGTTCCTCGCTTAATAGAATCGGACCGCAACTGTATACTGTGAAATATGCAAAAGCATTGGTCATCCTCTGTGACTATGCCCAATTTTGCAGAAATATTCCAACGTTCCAAACAATACATATTGTGAATTTTGTGCTTCTACAACACATAATAAAGAGTAGTGTAGAACCCTCGATGCACTGGTAGAATGATTGGACAGACCATCTTATAGAGTGAATGAAGCTCCAAGGGGCCGAGGAGGAGGAATGAGAGGAGGCTAAACTGGAGGAAGAGGACCAGTAAGGTGCTACAACTGTGACCAAGAAGGGCACGTAGCAAGGGAATGTCCGCTACCCAGAAGACCATGGTGCTCTAAGTGCAGAGTCAACACACATGCAACTAAAGACTGTCCAGAATTAATTAAGAGGTGGGAGGAAAAAACCAGACAGAGAGGAGTGAATCTGGTGATTGCAAAACTAAGAATAGTAGAATCTCAAAACATGCAAAGTGTAGCCATAGTAACCCGAGGAGGAAAGAAAATAGGGGAGGATGCATAGAATATGGACTCGATAAAGCTAATCAAGCCAACATCTTCAAAGATCGCTTTCAGACCAAATAGATAGAAGCAATATTTTAAGGAGGCAGTGGAAACATTTTCCCAAATAGGGGGGAGTAAAGGCATTGAACTTTCACAGTCGACCATAGAAAAAGAGAAGCAGGCCCATACAAGTAAAATGATTGAGGAATGGTTCAAACTATTTTTTAAAATTGTAACCAATGCACCAATGCTGGAACAACTGAAGCAAAATCTAGAATTGGAGGTGCAGGAAAATGCAGAACCAGTAGAGTAAAGAGATACAACCAAAAAATACATAAGTAGGATAAAAAGAAATAAGAAAAGTGCAAGAAAGGAATTCTATGTGAATACTCCAGTTGCGAGATTTCAAATCAAAGACACCATGCTCGACCTATGATCAGATGTCAACATTCTACCAAAAAAGACGTGGAAATCACTGGGGATGCCAAAGTTTAAATACTCACCAATACATCTCCGGATGGAAAATCAGTACTGTATTGCTCCCATAGGAAGGCTAGAAGAGGTCGAGGTTGATGTCACAGGAGTGAAAACATATACAGATTTTGAGGTGATAGACATCATGGGGGATAAGAATCCCTATCATGCTTTGTTGGGGATAGATTTGGCCTTTGAGAACAATGCAATGATCAACTTGAAAAAATAATTGATGATATTTGAATATGGGGAAGTCAGGGTCACTTAGCCACTTGACCCATATCAGGGACCCAGATATACAGAAATTGTTGACAACAGAGAGGATGCTCAACTTCTTGATCACCTTTACTAGATGACGGCAGGGAAGAGAGAAGCCTATATCAATCCAACAGTGGGATGGACCGTAAGCTGGAGAAGTGTTCAGGGTTCAGACTTGGGCTCATAAATAGCTTGGGATGATTGGAAACTGGGGGGATACGATACTAATACAAGAATATGTGCTAATATCTAAGGAGTCAATTGGATTAGAATTGAGGTAAGAGGATATCTGACTCTATCAAATATGAATGTTGTAAATACATTTATTGCAAAAGTAGAAGAAAAATTACCAATAAAACATAGAGTCCCTCTTATGGATGTAGCACTGCAATCCACGTAAGCAAGGTGGTGGGTCAACCATCGCGACTCACTTCCGAAGTGGGAAGATGTTGCAATAGCACTAAGAGCTATATTCAAGGAAGATGCAGGACCACAATTCATTGAGAAGTACCAAGGGGACTCTGACCCCACAAAGCATTTAGAAAATTGTGAGTATAACTGGAAGAAAGCAGGGTATCCAGAATCTCTATGGATGCACAATTTTATACATTCACTGGACATAATTCCACAGGCCTGGTAGTTGACCGAAGAAAATAAGAGAGGAACTGGCACTTGGCAAGTAGTTGTGAAAAAGTTTACACAATGTTTTTCTTTTAAAGAAGAAACAAAACCGGTTACAGATGCACCACAATCCATCAAAAGAGTACTATTTTTCCAGAGATTCAAATTAGGGGAAATTTGAGGTCTAAAGTGGGCCTCCTAAGGAAATTATAAAATAATAGTGGAAATAATAAAATAAGATTTGATTACATCATCAAATTTTAGAGGGAATAAATAAAAAACTACTTTGTAAACTCGTATTTTCAACTTATCTCCAAAATTTTTTACTCAAATTTCAAGTAGGAGTACTTTTTGGATGAAAAATATAATTCCTCATCCAAGGAGTACCCATGTTGCATACTTTTGATGGATCCTACTACACGAAAAATGAGAAATACATGAAAAATGTGATTGCAATAACATTTTTCATGCATTGCTCATTTTTAGTGTAGTGGGGTCCATAAAAAGTATGCTACATGGGTACTCTGTGGGTGAGGAATTAAATTTTGCATCCAATAAGTAATCCCACTCGAAATTTGAGTAAAAACTTTGGGAGATAAGTTGAAAATACGAGTTGAAAAAGTAGTTTTATTATTTTATTATTTTTTACTCTTTTTACCCTTTTACTTAAAAATTGGTGAATCATCCCCCATGGTTGACATCATCATATTGAATCCTATTGTTTCTTATAAAGTTTATTTTTGTTGTACATTTTTCTTAGGAGGCACATTTTAGACCTCAAAATTCCCCTAATGAGAAGACAAAGAGCAACCGCTCTCGGAGCAGATTATCAAACAATTAGTAGCATGCAAACAAATAGATAGTGAGATGGATGATGATGATTTAGAAAAACTCCGACACTTATAATTTGAAGAGAGAGAAGGGGAGCGAGATATATAGGAGGAACCAACAACAGAAGGACTGCACCTATTACCCTTGAAGACTAAGAAGCTGAACATTGGAACCACGGAGAAACCCAAAATAGCGTCCATCAGAGACTACTAGGATACAGAAACAACCAAGGAAATATTCGACCTTTTACAAGAATATGAATACTTATTCCCATCCTCAGTAGCCCAAAGAAATACCACTGAAGCATAGTCCTTACCGCCTAAATCCAAGGGTAAAGGAGAAAGTCAAAGCAGAAATAGATAAAATGCTGAAAGTAGGGTTGATTTTTCCAATGGAGGAAGTAGAGTGGGTCAGTCCCATTGTGATGCAAAGCAAAAAGGAGAAATCTGATATTAGAGTATGTGTGTATTACAGAAGCCTCAACAACGCATGCATACATGATCCATTTCCCACTCTGTTTAGTGATGAGGTTCTCGACAATGTGATAGGAAATGAAGCCTATTAATTCACATATGGTTTCTCAAGGTATCATCAAGTGAGAATAGCATAAGAAGATAAGAAGAAGACCACTTTCACAACTGAATGAGGATAGTTTGCATACCATGTCATTCCCTTTGGACTGAAGAATGCACCAGCGGTGTTTTCACGAATAATGATAGCAACATTTTGAGATTATATCCATAAGTTCCTTGAGGTATACATGGATGATTGGACAATTTACAGTTTACTGAAAATTCATGCAACTTTGCTGAGAATAATATTTGACAGATGTAGACAGCTCCAAATTTCCCTCAAACTCAATAAATGCATCTTTGCAGTACCTTTTGGGACGCTGCTAGGGAATGTTGTTTTTAAACAGGGTGTTTGTGTGGATCCAACAAAAGTAGCAGTCATTGTTAACATAGAAGTGCCAGAGACCGTGAAACAGTTAATATCATTACTCAGACATAATGGGTACTACAGAAGATTCATCCACAACTATGAAAAGATAACAACACCATTGGAAAAGTTGTTGTGAAAGTCAGAGCACTTCACATGGAGTGACGAATGCACTAGTGCCCTTAATACATTGAAAGAAAAGTTAGCAAGTGCACCCATATTGGTTCATCCTAACTGGGACAAATAGTTCCATGTCCATATTCATGCCTCCAACATTGCATTAGGAGCGGTGTTAGCTCAGACAGGATAAACTTTTGTTGATCATCTAGTCTATTTTTCAAGCAGGAAGTTGTCTACTGCTGAAAGGAACTACACAATGATAGAACAAGAAGCTCTTGTGATGGTGTATTCTCTTTAGAAGTTTTGCCATTACCTACTAGGAGGTACGTTCAAATTCTTCACAGACCACTCAACATTGAAGTACCTGGTTAACAAGCCTGTTCTTGAAGGAAGGATTTGTAGATGGCTCCTACAGTTCCAGGAGTTCACCTTTGAAGTGATAGTGAAACCAGGAAGGTTAAACATGGGTCCTGACCATTTATGAAGGTTGGAAAATGGAGAGAATGGGGGATCCCTGGATGATCAGTTACTGAATGTTGATCTCTTTAGAGTAGAATCCATCCCAGATTATCTAGAGCAGATAGAAGTATATCTGGAAACAGGACAGTTCCCAACTGAATACACAAAAACTCAGAGAAGACATTTGGTAGTGAAATTAGTTGAGTATCAAATGATAGTAGGACAACTGTATGAGATGGGGTTGGACCAGGTCTTGCGGAGATGTGTCATGGACCATGAAAGAGAGGATATCTTGTGGGAGTGTCATTGCGGAGTTGCGGGGGGCCATGTCGACGCAAAACCCATCGTAAGAAAAATATTACAAGCAAGGTTATGGTGGCCCAAAATTCATAAAGATAGTAAAACATATGTAAATAAATGTGATGTCTGCCAAAGAACGAGACATCCATCACACCGAGATGAGTTGCCACTACAAATTGTAAGAGCACTGTAACCATTTGAAAAATGGGCCATTGATTTCGTAGGGCCAATTGCACCAGTGTCAAGACATTCACAAGAAAGGTACATAATAATCGCAACATATTATATCACAAGATGGGCGGAGGCAGCACCGGTGAAAAATTTCATAGCAGACATAGTAGCCAGGTTCATTTTTTAAAATATCATTAGCAGATTTGGCTACCCTAGAAGCCTAACCAGTGATCAAGGTATAAACTTCATCAATACAACAATCAAGTCTCTGTTAGATAATTTTATGGTGCAACATCATAAGAGCAGCCCATACCACCCTCAAGAAAATGGAACCATTGGAGCATTCAATAAGATCTTAGAGAAAGGAATAACCAAGATATGCAATGCCAATTGGGATGACTGGGATGAGTGGATACCAACAACATTATGGGCATATAGGACAACTGTAAAAGGGTTGCACGATCAGACTCCTTTCCATCTGGTGTAAGGGAGAGAGGCGGTGGTACCTATTGAATTTATCATACCGATTTTATTAATAACTTCAACAGTACATCTAACAGAGGAAGACTCAATCACTGAACGCCTCCATGAGCTACAAGAGCTTGAAGAAGAGAGATTCTTGGCAGAATTCCATCAGACGGTTTAGAAGGAAAGATGAAAGGCTTGGCATGATCGTCACATCAAGTATAAGACGTTCACTATAGGAGGGAAAGTTCTGTTGTATGACAAAAAATTTCAAAAGTTCCTGGGCAAACTTAGAATGCACTGGATGGGACCATACCATGTCATTGAAATTAAAGATTCAGGCATGGTTCGATTGGTGCAACTGGATGGCCAAGTATTGCAAGGATGGGTGAATGGCGCATGCCTGAAGCCTTATCACGAGTAAGTTTCATCATTTATTTCTCAAATAACTCTCGCAACCGAGAGGAGTTAGTAGGGTAGAATACAAATAGATTGAGTCAATAACTCTCTCGCAGCCAAGATGAGAACTAGGATAGGAATCCCGATAATAAGAAATCACAATAATGCAGAGAAAAAATCCACCTGTTGTGATGCAGAGATCACATCGCAACCAATTGTGGTCGTGGGGGTAGTGTCTAACATTCGTGTCAGAAATCCAAGCGTGTCAAATATCATTCCATCATAATAACCCATTATACCATTTTCAGTCTGTAGGATCACTCGGATTTGAGAATTAACTACCATAATTAGCAACAACCATACCATAATAATTTTCCATATTAAGCCATAATCATTACCCATCATGTCTACCCAAATTCTGAAGACACAGTCAGCAATGTCAAAATACACCTCACCGCAGTAACTAATCGCATGATTATAGCCGCATGAGAGACATAAAAAATTAATTAGTTATGGGGTCTTATTAACCTCATTTGTTTCGATTACATTACTTAACCCTCATGAAAGAAGAAAAGCACAAGAATGCCAAAAAATTATGAGTTAGAACAAGAAACAACTGCAACAAAAAGTGAAATTTCACCAGAGGAAGTCCAAAGAGATAGTCCAGTAGTAGGAATTCACAGAAAGAGACCAGGAACAACACTCCAGGAATACAAAATAAGAACGAAGATGACGAAGGTAGCACCAGCAGTCGTCGAGCTCGAGCTCGATGAGAGAGTTCAGAGGATAGAATCGCTAGTTGGCAAGTATGACAATGCGTCGCTAATTGATACAGATTTCACGGATTCTTATCAATTTCCAGCTATGAAGAGACAAGAATACATAGAGAATTATGCTATAGAGGGAGGAGGGGAAGAAACAAGAATGAGTCTGGAGTTTAGAGGCATCCAAAAATTGACAATACTGAACCTCAGGAACCTCCCAGTGTTTGGAACAATGGGAGAGACAATGCAGTGTATGAAATTCCTGCTGAGTAGAGTCCAGAATGGATCATTGTGGCTGGGGAGAGAAATATCGATACATTTGGAGGATATCAATAGGCTTATGGGATTATCAATAGAAGGGAAGAATGTCTCAATGACATTCTAGAACGTGTCCAAGAGAGCCAAGAAGGCAGGAGAATGTGATTATTATAAGAAATATGAGACCAGAAGAGGAGGGAAGAGGGTGAAGATAGATCTCATCAACAATCCAACAGTGAAATTTTCCTACTATCTAATAGCAGGTAAGACAATGAGGCATTACACCAAAGGCGAATGCACCCTCAACACCATTTCAGTCGCGAAACACTGCCTCCAGGGAACCCAGCTAAATTGGTGTACCTTCCTATTGAACGAACTATTTGAGGCCTGCGAGGATAATTACAGATGAGCCACAGGATTCATTTATTGCTACCTCATAATGGAATTTTTGATGTGGAAATGGACTCACTCGGCGGTAAGACAACTCGCAGAAATCATAAACGACCAACCAATGGCGTTAAGGTTTACGCCCTGGAGAATCTCAGGAGATCCCAGCACCAAGGAGGTTAATGAGGAGGTTTCTCATTCTTGTATAGGTAGATTGTGGATGTGGTAGCGAGACAGCAAAGGGTTCTGAGGGACCTGTTGGACATATATTCTTCGCAGATATGGTTTGGGGTCACCCACAAGTAGACATATATCAAACCTAGTTGCATGAACAAAACCACATTCAAAATGAGACCATTAAAGTTTCAAGTTGAAGAAAAATCATTCCACACCGAAGTCTGTTCATGGCCAGGAGTTGCGATGGAGGTCAGAAGCGGAATACCCCACTATTCGTTCGAGGGCATGCTGCCGAAAGCACTCCCAGGGGAGACACCAGAGGAAACAACGAGTAGGATTTATCGACTGCAGCTAAAACCTTTACTTGACCAGCTAGACATGAGGGTGAAGGACTTCAATATGGTAATACAAACCCTCACAAGTGCTTCTACTGTGTTTCCTTATTTTTCTGATTTTTTGTCTTCAAATTCTGCATCACCATCCATGGTCACACCTATCATCACTGCCCTACCTTCCACCATGTTCAATTCACCCCGAGCAACCATAGTCATCTCAATCCATAAGAGAAAGTCACTTAAACCCCTGGTAGCTACACCTAAGGTCAAGAAAGCAAGAATTATGGTGCCTAGGCAAATAGTTGACCTCACCAAGGAAGATCAGACCCAACCCATGGATACAGGAGTACCAGTTCGAGAAGAGCCAAAAGTTACCACCCCGGTCACCTCCGTGTTACCTGTGTTTGATCCATTCTCAGTTTTGAATATTCATAAATCATCTCCACCCCACACTCACACCTCTTCACCTCATACTCACCATTCATCACCCCATACTTCATTTACTTCCAAAGACCAATCCACCTGCACTCCATCCACCTCAACAACTATCTCAGACCCAGTGAAGCTAAGAAACAAGATAAATGGGGACAGTGAGGCAGAAGTTAACTCGAGTATGGCTAGGGTACCTGAGGTTAACCAACCTCTGGTGGGGCAGGGCACTTTCCTATAACTATTAGTTCAAGGAGGATATTTTACTGCAGCTATAACACAAAGCTGATCCCATTTCAGCAAGCCAACCTAATACTGCAGCAGATTCAACTGACCACTAGCATGAATAACCCAAAACCTAAGTTTCTGCAATAGAACCAACTCGCATCACCGCATGAGCACTCAGAGAGATCAATCACAAGTGGGAAACCCCTCAAAGAAATACCACCAACCTAGGACATGTCAGGCACTGAGAGCATGGATAACTAGGGGACTGGACAGCTATAGAAATTCATTTAGCAAGCAGCACAGTAGGTAAAGGGGCTGCACAACGACCTCCAATAGAGGTTCAAGTAGCAACAAAAATAGGTCATCACGCTTATTGAAGAGTGCAATTAGCTAAAAGGGGAGAAGGAAAGTCTACAAGAGCAGTTAAAAGGTAACATATATCTTCAAGGACCTAAACTGGCCAATAGTAATTTCCCAAGATAACAAGATGCCAAAGGACATATCGACCTACTCCATGGTCGAAAGGTCTATCCGAGTGAAAATTGCATGTGCAAATATCAGCAAAGAAAACCAAGAGCTCAAACAAACGTTAGCTTCCAGACCAACATTACTAGACCCCGTCGTGATATATGCTGAGAAGGTTACCGAGAAACAGATGCAGGTAATTAGAATGAAGGAAAACCTGGGGACGATAGTCAAAGATGCCTACAACCTACTGAAGCATTTACATGAATGCTCTAACTCATTAACCATGAAATCCTAACTTATCTTAGCACAACTTCAACAAATTTCACAAGAGATCAAAGAAGCCACTGATCCCGTCGGCATAACCCAGCTATACAACCAAGCGAAGGTGCTGGAAACCAAAATATAGAAGATATAGGAGCATTCCACTGCCACAAAGCAGGTCCTCAGGGAGCTAAGGAAGCTAGTCAAGCAGAAAGCAGAGGCAATACAACAGATGGCAGGTGAAGCCAGGCCAAAGATTCAAGAGGTATTCAGCAAGCTACTGCCAGTAGCAAGTGAAATCGAGGCTGAAAGAGTCACCATTGAAACTGAACAAATAATTAGAGAATGGAAACATGCAATCACTGAGTTCACATAACTCAAGTCTTCAGCATTGAGCAAGGTTCTAGAGTTGGGGCCTTTGTTTGGATAGAGTGAAGAAACGAAGAAGACAAAGTCAATATTAGAAGCTGACAGACCGACAGAAGCCGTAGCAACAGGAAAATATTGACTCGGGATGAGTAAATAATGTGTGTTCGGGGCCTTTTGGGGCCTTTGTTTTGAAAAAGAAACAGTTTTAAGTTGCGGAGAACATGTGGCAGAGCGCAATCAAGGTAGATAGGGAGTTGTCACGATTGCGGATAGCCGGAAGATAGGTGGCGCGACAGTTGCGGAGAACAATGCAAATGGAAAATATGGGAGACAAGGACAATCAGAAAAAATCCCAGTAATCAAGAAGAAGCAACAAGCAGTGGAGCAGGAAAAGAGGAAATACTGACAATCATGTTGGCAGAAGAAAAAATAGGCAATCAGCTAGTATAGATGAGTTAGTTAGTCAGTGCGGCAGAGGGCCGAGAGAGACATCAGAGCCATAGGAGAGCTTTGTGAGATCTTTGTTGTATTGAATCACATTGTAATAGACTCTACGGAGTGATGTATGTAATTTTGATATTGATAATGAAATATGGTTATTTTTGTGTTTAATGTTCTGAGTTGAGCGTTAATCAGTTGCTTACTATGAATGTATGCCCCATTTTAAATTTTAATTCAGCATCCTGAACATGCTTGATGAGTAATAGCATATACATAGTAGTGAGATCCATTTGTTGTTTCAAGTTCCTTTAGTTGTTATTCATGGTTGTAATTTTCTAGTACATGATTTGTCTCCTAATCTTACTAAGGTCACGGCATGCCTCGGGTGAGATGCTCTGCTCCTTGGAGTAGGGTGAAAATGTCGGAGTTGTGCTAGACTACTGCGGAAGCCTTGTTGGCCTCTATCCTGAACCTGGGTCTTGCTCAACAACTCTAATTTAATCAAAAACTCTGTGACCGGTTGGGGCCTTTGTTTTGAAAAAGAAACATTTTTGAGTTGTGGAGAACAGGTGGCAAAGCACAATCAAGGTAGATAGGGAGCTGTCACGATTGCAGATAGCCGGAAGATAGGTGGCGCGGCAGTTGCAGAGAACAACGCAGATGGAAGATATGGGAGAAAAGGACAATTAGCATAACTCCTAGTAATAAAAAAGAAGTGGCAAGGAACAGAGCAGGAAAAGAGGAAAGATTGGGAGTCATGTTGGTGGAAGAACAAATAGGCAATCGGCCAGCATAGATGAGTTAGTTAGTCAGTGCGGCAGAGGGCCGAGAGAGAGAGCAGAGCTGTAGGAGAGCTCTATGAGATCTCTGTTGTATTGAATCACATTGTAATAGACTCTGTAGAGTGATGTATGCCATTTTGATATTGATAATGAAATATGGTTATTTTTGTGTTTAATGTTCTGAGTTGAGTGTTAATCAGTTGGTTACTATGAATATATGCCCCATTTTAAATTTTAATTCAACATCCTGAACATTCTTGATGAGTAATAACGTATACATAGTAGTGAGGTCTATTTGCTATTTCAAGTTCCTTTAGTTGTTCTTCATGGTTGTAATCTTCTGGTACATCATCCGTCTCCTAATATTACTAAGGTTGCAACATGCCTCGGGTGAGATGCTCTGCTCCTTGGAGTAGGGTGAAAATGTTGGTGTTGTGCTAGACTACTGTGGAAGCCTTGTTGGCCTCTATCTTGAACCTGGGTCTTGCTCAGAGACCTCTTTTTTCACCAAAAAATGGTTTCGTTGCTGGGACTCAAACCTGGGTCTCTCGGGTGAGAGCCGAGTATCCTGACCCGAGAGAGGAATCATAGTAAGTATGTCTCATGTTCCTTCTAATGTAATCAATAACGCTGTGACCAAATATGTTGCAAGAAAAAGAAACATCCTTTAAAAACACTTGGGTACCTGGGAGATGATGGTATTTTCGTGTAGCGGCTATTTTTCTGCGACTGAAACAATTTTCTTCTGCAATTGGCTGCAACATGTCCATAATTTTGACATATAAAGCATTCAATATTATTTATCAAAGGAGAGAATCGATTGCCACTTCTATAGATAGGAGCGAATGATTTCCTTTGAGGATTCATGATCCTTGGATGTTGACTAGGTTTGATTTTTGTCTCTTTAAACACTTTAGGTTTTTCATTGTTATCATTTGGATCTCTAGCACTAGCTTGTGAATTATATTATCCTTTAACGGTTTCATGAAAGCCAAGACCAATTTTAATATCGGGAGACCTCTGACTGCTATGAATGTTATCCAAAATATGTGTACTATCTTGAAATATCAAATGTTTATATTTCTCATCTAATTTACCTTTTAGAATGTTTACCTCAACCTCCATTCTTTGATATTTATTTTTCGTACTTTCTTCAACCCTTCTTCCTTCTACTATTTGCTCCTTTATTTTGAGAATCTCCTCTTTCAGCCCATTTTCTTGTTCTTCAAATGATTGAATAAGTTCTTCATTCCTCTTATCTGATTTTTGAAGATCTGTTCTTAGAGAGAGGATCTTAGCTTCAAGTATTCACAATATTTTTTAGATACTACAACAGTAATTTCATATTTAATATGATCCTTTCTTTCCTATGCCTGAAACTTATCTTTAAGGTTATCAATATTTTTCAAAGCAAGATCAAGTTTCGTTCTAAGATAATGAATTTCCCTTAATCTGTCATCTGCTGAACTAGAAACTCCATCCATCATTGTAAGTGATGTTTTATCATCATATACATTATTTAACACATTTTTATGGATTGGATTAGCTGATAGATT
Organism: Pinus albicaulis; assembly: GCA_034641835.2. Classification (NCBI taxonomy): domain Eukaryota; kingdom Viridiplantae; phylum Streptophyta; class Pinopsida; order Pinales; family Pinaceae; genus Pinus; species Pinus albicaulis. The sequence goes on along the minus strand of CM076578.1, from coordinate 1,802,030,879 downwards.
CTATGATGAACAATCTTCCTCTAGAATTTCTTCATGGATTTCTTGTAGCTTATCCCATACTTTCTTTGAATGTGTAAGATGCATAACCTTGTTTAACGTTGAATAAAATATGATAAAAAATATGTCACTTAATGCCTTATTGTTATTTCACACTTCCTCGTTTGATAGAGGAATTGTGGTGTAGCCATTGCAAACTAATTACCAAACATTACGGTTCATTAGATTAGACATCATCTTTTATTTCCAGTGTTGATAATTACCTTTTCTTAGCATTGGCATATCTGCATTGACCATTGTTTCTAACTTACCTTGATCTTCCGCTTCTAGATCCATTACATTACTTTCACTTTTACCCATGAGAGAAAATTTAATTGATTCACTTTCACATTCACTTTAATTGATTACCTGTTTTATCTTCTTCATTAATGACCAATAGAAAGCGGGGTGGTTCCGAATCGGAATATTTTCTTCCATTTATTGCTGCAAAACTTCTTTGAGTTGTCTTCTTCCTTTGAGTAGCCTTCTTCTTTTGCTTTTGTCCCATCTCCTTGATGGATCTCCTTCAACCGATCAAGCTTCTTCTAAAGGACTTGGTCTGAAACCAATTGTTGAGAAAAATAATGAGAGAAGGGGGGGGGGGGTGAATTAGTATTCTAAAAAATCATTTAAATTTTACTTTTATTATTATTTATTTACGCTACTTTCCTGAAGTAAACCCGCATATGTACGCGAATTTTATGCAAACGAATAGCGTATATCCAGTAAGCTTATAATTCAGATAAAACTTCATATGTTTAACTTAAACCAAAGCATTAGTGATTCATCAAAAATTTAATAAGAAATAAACATGTGCAATAAGATCAGAATAAAGCATCACGCATAAGAAACACACATGAACACCAGGATTTGAGGTGGAAACCCAATGTGGGAGAAAACTGTCATTGTTGTCGTATGTGTCTTCAATTTTTATTATCATGAAAAATTATTACAATCTTGTAGTAGCATAGACTCATACGAGCATGCAAGAACCCACCTGTAGAATTCTACAACCTTCACTAATTCTCTATCTCCTTCTAGAAGGGAGCACCAACCCCTTGATCTCGTTTACCAACACCCACTAGAAGGGAGCTCCAACCCCCTAATCTGATCACTAGTTACTAATGGTAGGAAGCTTTAACTTCCTCACTGAAATATCCAACCCTCAGCATCATTGTGGACCATGTTTCATAAATTTTCACACTGGATCCACCTGCTTCAACACATCACAACTTGTAGGCCACTTTTAATCAAATTTTTAGACTAAACCCACAAACATCATTTAAGACGAATACCATAAATCAAAACTGAAACTGATCACTGTACTAATTCATTAAACCAATCACTAAATCGCTAGATCAAGCAACCACTGAACCGAACAATTACTCAACTATTCACCAACTCGAATCAACCTTAAACAATGACATCATTGTAACCAGAATATCATAACTGAACCCAAAACACTGCATCAACATACTAAATCAAATGCACCCCTGATCAATCATATGACAGAATATGTACGCTACTTTTCATAAACAAACCTGCGTATATACACACTTTTCATGTATGCAACCTGCGTACAAATCTCAACATACTAAATTATGAACTACTGTCAATATGAACTAGAAAATGACTTGCACATAGACACACTGAATTTTTTTTTCACATCACAGATCTATGAACCTCAAACAGTTAATTGCATTATGAACATTGTTCAACAAATCAATACTCAATAAATTCAATTTCATGCATCACTATTAAGCCCATATCGACATGAAGACTTCATCAATAAACAACAGAAATACAATAATACTCTATAGATTTCATACGTTCTTTTCATAAATAATTTTCGCATATATACGTGATTCTCAAGAGTAAAAATCACATACAAATGTCAACATACTACAAAATATATACTCTACTTCTCAGAAGAGAACCTACATGTGTACACCCCTTACCTTTGTCAAACCTGCGTACAGATCTAAAATTTCCAACTCATAACTGTGCAGCTCATAAAAAATTCAGACATACCAGATCACAACATGCACAGTAATAAACACACGTCAAAAACCCATATCTAAATGATCAATGATAAGATCACACAATCCACAATCATTTTAGGTCTAATGATCCTAATCCATGATTGTATTACTAGGTGCATACTTATTTTAGATTAACTACTCATTAATAGCCCATACCATGCAATAAAACTTCAGATCAAAGTAATATTTAATCACTCTCACATATGCACTCCTTAACACTTTGATATTTACCTCCTTATATAGCATAGGCCTTAGCCAATACCATATGTCAAAAACACACTAGTGCTGACAGTAACTTTGACGGGATCAAATAGCCGCTACGTTGCTCAATATTGTGGGATAATACCATGGTAAATACCCTTGGTATTTAGTGAATCATAGTGTGCCAAATGTATGCATTTTTTCTTCTTCATACCTGCATGTGTACGTGAATTTTCTTCACCGAACTTCCTTATACACTACTTCGCTTCATCAAACCTGCATATGTAAATGGTTTTGCTTCATAGAACCTGTGTATATGTGACTTCTCTTCAGCAAACCAACGTATGTACACAACTTTTCTTCATGGAAACTGCGTATATTTCCTCAAAATTTACCTTCATCATTCCTCTGTCACTGACTGGTATTTATTTCTATGTCACATATGAACTGGCATGTAGATACATCCTATTGATATCTTCATAAAGTAGGTTTCTATAAAAAGACAAATCATCGAGTCGGTTGCCATCAAGGACCACAAATTTGTCATAATTCCAACATAAGCTAGATGTGGAAAACTGTGCCGCATTAAGCAAAAATGCAAAGAAGGTGTAGAGCCACGTTGTCAGTGAACTATGGTATAGAAGACTTGGCCATTTGCATCATGGCACCCTGAATATTTTGTAGTAAATAACCATAGGCCTTCCCCAAAGCACACTTGAGAAACATGATGTGTGAAAAGGATGTACCTTGGTGAAGTACAAAAAATCCACTTTCCATGATCAAGACAACAAGGTGCATACAGTCCTTGAAAGGATCCAATCTGATGTTTGTGGACCTTTCTCGACAGCCTCCACTGCCAAGCATAAGTATTTTGTTATATTTGTAGATGATTTCTCATAGAAGTGTTTGATATTCTTCATGTAGAAGAAAGATCATACATTTTCCAAGTTCGTTAAATTCAAGGCACTTATTGAGAAAGAAATCAACAATAAGGTGAAGGCTCTCAGGAGCGATAATGGAGGAGAGTACATGTTGAATAAATTTAAAAATTTATGTGAAAAATAAGGCATTCCACGGGAGTTGAAAAAACACCAAAACATACAACAAAATGGGGTGGTTGAGAGAAAGAACCATAACATTGTGGGAGCTCCAAGGTCTATTTTTCATGACCAAGGCCTACCACTGGACTTGTGGGAAGAGGTACACAACAAAATATTCTATTTGTAGAATTGATGTCCTCATCAGATTTTTGTCACGATTACACTGGAGGAGGCTTTCTCGGGGATAAATCAGGATGTGTCACAATTCAATATTTTTGTAGCATCTATTTACTGCCATGTCTCCAAAGAATCAAGGAAGAATCTCGAGCCAACAATAGAGTTGGGGGTATTTTTGGAGTACATCGAAACTCCTCACAACTACCGTGTATACTTGTCATCCCTCAGAATGACAATTGTATGAAGGGATGTGAAGTTTGATGAGTAGAGAGCCATGCGATGCTCTCTTGAGAGGGAGCTTTAGATTCCACATTGTGAAGAGCTTTTAGCTCCATAGGAGGAACCTCAGGAAGTTATGGAGAAACCAAAAATTCAGGATTAGAGAGTGGAGACATCCATTCAAGAAAAACCATCCAGAGAGGGTCAGAAAAGAACCAAGGAAGCTGAGATATTTATTAGTCATTAGTAATTTTTTCTATTTTTATATGACTAAATACTTGTCCTAGATTTCTAAAAACAAGATTCATGAATATTATGGGTTTTAGAAATCTCACTGCCTTCATTATCCATAAAACAAAATTTTCACTATTTTACTACTCTGCCTTTCCATGGTTAGCCTACCACTCCCAAAAATACCCCTCATGGGCTCATGCCACTCATATTTATCCTATTTTCCCACCCATAACCTTAGTACTTTGTTTTTCCTTTGCCTCACCCCTCCACTTGCCATCTAGGATTACCAAACAACCTACTCCTTTCTATTTTCACCAAATGCCTCAAGCATTGATGGTCTCAAAACTATCTCTGTAGGCTCTTTAGATAAATCAAGTACATTGGATTTTGGATATTCAATACAACAATTTGACAAAAACTCTATTTTTCATACTTGAAGACCCCAAGTCAAGCTTTCAGTCAAAGAACAAATCAAAGGAGTTTGCCACCAGGTCATTAGGGTTTCATAGGTTGTAGGGTTATCTTTGGTGTTCTAAATCACTTTTTTTCATGTGCTATAAGTTGAATCAAATATGAAAGAAGGTCAAAACCTATTTGTCCAAGATAGATCAGAAAAATCTCTAAGGAAGAACACCTTATCAACTTCAAGTTCTGCAAAAGGAAACTGTTCATTTTGACATTTTTGCAGGAGTGTCAAGGTGACTATCAACAAAAAAATTGTTAAGGTAAGAGGCCTACTCCTCATTAAAGATATACACAAGAAAATGGAGGAGGAAGCAGCTTATGTTCAAGAAAAAACAGGGTTCCTAAGACTAATTGGGCCAACAGTGTGCCAAGCAAGGAGCCAATGCAACAAATCACATGGATAGAGGCACACTAGTAACACCAAGCATGGATTGAATATTTTTAGAAATCATAAATGAAAAAGGGAAAAAGGTGAGGTGAACTGGACAGAATTGAATGAACTTGAAAGGGCTCTAGAGAGATTAGAAGAAAACACTAATGATTCTTCTCAAACATCCCAGAAACCTAAGGTTTTGGAAAGATAGTCAAGGGAGATGAAATGAAGATGATAGGCCTCCATCATGACAACAAACAGAAGGTTTGAAGAGACTGTTGTAGGTGACTTCTAGGGTTTTCCAAGGTAAAGTATCTCACTACATCAGAAGAAAGAAAATGAAAAGAGTATCAGTGAAAGGAAGGTCAAGCTTTCATTTTTAGTCATTTGCACTCAATGATCAAAGGGATAAACACAAGGTTGAGTTCCAAGATGGAAAGCCAAGATAACCATAGGGTTTTTGTTGTGTAACTGAATGTTTCAAACTCCAAGAACATCATAAAGGGCTAAATCAGTATGTCATGACACCTGCAAATCAGAAGTGGCCAAAAGAGGAGATAGAATGCATGATTGTGAAGACTATGGTACTTGTCAAAGATGGATTTAGCATGACCTAGAGATCAATGAGAAAGATGAAAAAAAAAATTTTAGTCACTTATCAAGCAAAGGGAAATTTAATCTCCAAGGTAAAAACATAGAAGTTTTAAAAGATGCTGCCACCATGCAAGTGCCTAAGGTTGTCAAAGTGATTTTAGCATGTTCCAAAGATCAGGGGGAAGAGAGTCACTTCAAGGTTTTCATGACACTTATTGAATGAAAATGATTGAAAGACATGAACAAGACAAAACATAGTAAATCATGTGACTCAAACAAACATCTGCAGAACAAGTGTTAAAGGCATCAATAGGCAAAAAGGAATATCAGTGAAAGTGAAAAAAAGACCATTTTTATGTTTTTAAGTCACCTACTGCAAAAAATTCAAAAGAATATCAGTGAAAGTGACAAAGAGACTAAAAAAATTAGAAAAGTGGCTTTTTATAAATTAAATTTATCTCCCTAGACTATAAAGGGCCTTTTTTACCCTTCACTCAACTCATTGTGCACATACAAAGACAACTAGAGCATCCAAGAGGAAAATTTGAGAGTTTCAGTAAAAAATTGGACAAGTTTCCAAGCGCTACGTTTTCAGCGCCTGACGCTACTCGTTCGAGATTTTTTACAGTTTAAATTTACATTGCACTACGCGTTCAGGAAAATGCATTGCACGTTCATACGGGCACTACCCGTTCACCCAAAATTTCCCAGCAGACACAATGAATGCGCCCGACGTTGCACCCAGGAGAGCCTGATAGGCCTGAATGCGTTCAGGCGTTGTGCCTTGGGTAGAAGGGACCCAACAACATGTTTGTGCACTGCACCTTCACTAGAAGCCCTCCTCCACCTACAAATTGCCAAAAAATGATGAAAGGACACCTCCAAGCTGCATCCAAGGACTCGCAAAGACATTGAAATTTGGTAGGTGGATGTTTTTCCTTGCCCTCCAATAGATTTTATGATTTAATGGTTAAATGAAATTGGTCAAACCCTAATGACTAGAAACCCTAAGTCCTCATGAAAAAATCCCTGTTTTGACCTCCAAGCAAGAATTTATCAGTTTTCACTCCTCCTATCAAGTTTCACAAGAAGGCCTAGAGTTGTTTAAAGGCATCACGAATCACCATGTCAGGAGAAGAAGGGAGTGTTAGCAGTGAAGGAGGCCAAGTGCCTATGAGGAAAAAACACAAGGGTGGGAAGGTTAATAGGTTTGAACCCCAAGACACTTTGGAGCTTAAATACTCTCCCATGATCATCAAATGCTTCCAAAATGTAGGATGTTTCTAGTTTTGTGAGAAGGTCCAATAAGTGCAAAGCCACCTAGAACTCACTAGGTTGTTCATCCTCAACCTACACAATAAACAAGTGAATCTTGTAGGATTAGACTTTAACCTAACATTAGATACCATTGCCCATGATACTGGCATACTTGATGTTGGTGAAAAATGGTTCAAAAGAGAAAAGTTGGACATGAGCTGCGATGAGCCATTTCTTAAACCTAGGTAAAAAGAACGCTACAAAAATAGTTTCCCTTTTTCACACTTGCTGGAGAGGTATGCACCCTTGATGAGGGTCATCATGAAATATTTTACCTGTGAGGGAAGGTACTCCAGACTCTACTCCTATCATATCAGATTTCTCATGCACTTCACTAGGGTCAAGATGCTTCATTTTCCCTACTACCTCTATAGGAGTATTAACGAGATGTATTCTATTGTTCGAAGGAGGAACTATTCCCAACAAATGCAAAGTTTTTTCCATCACTCCTTGATCAAGATGGTTGTGCTACATCAGTTGGAGAAAAAAGGCATACCTTAGGAGGTGTTCATTTCTCATGAAATATTCACAAGCCCACAGCCCCATCGTCAGCCAAATTTACCCTCATCATCTCATCTTCCTCCCTCTACTCCTCCATCATCTCCCACTGATCATGCATCATCATCTACACAAGTACCCTATCCTCAAGAAAACCTCCCTTCCTCACCTTCTCCTAATGCATCAGATCAAGAAGGAAGTGGCAGTGAACAAGCAAGTGACCATGAGGGTGAGGGTGACAATGGATCAAACCAAAATTAATATGAGGTTGATGATGAGTCAAGCCAACAGGAAGCAGAAAACATGGAAACAGAGGGAGATGATAACAGTGAAGGAAATGAAGAAGTTGACAGCGGAAATGAATTAAGCAGTGATGAAGAAGAGGTAAGTAATGAAGCAGAAGACATGGAGGTAGATGATAATGAATATGAGGCAAGTGACAAAGAGACAGAGGATGATCCTAAGGATAACAGTGAGACTAAGAGCCCTAATGATAGTCAAAACAGTGAGGCTCATATCCATGATAGAGATGATGGAAAAGATGAAGAAAGCAGCCAAAATGAAGATGATAACAATGAAGAAAATGAAGAGGCTGAAGATAGCATGGACACTAATGAAGAAAGCATAAATGAGGAACATGACAGCAAGGAAAATGACATCAGTGACACCAAGGATCAAAATATCAAAGAAGATAGTCATGGCAGTCGTGACAATAGTCATGATGGTCATGAAAACAATGAAGAAAATGAAGAGGTTGATAGTTAAAATGAAGATCAAAACAATGATGAGGCAAGCAGCTACAATGAGGAACAAAATGAAAGTGTAGAAATCAGTGAAGAGGCTAAAAGTGAGGCTGATGTTGAAGGCAAAGAGGTAAGCATCAGTCAGGGTAATGAAGAGGAAGACATGGAAACAAATGATGGAATCCATGATAAAAACACCAAAATGAGTAGAGTTGAACCTTTTCCATTGATATACCAAAGAGGTGAAAGGCATGTGTTTTTTGCCTCTAAAAGGCAAGGGGCCATTCCTTCCACATCCACTAAGCCACTAGATAAAGGCAAAGAAAAGGTAAAAGAAGAACAAGAGGATACGCATGAGGTTGAGAAGGAGTTTGAACTCATCCATGTCAATAGTGATGAGGAAAATGAAGAAAAAATCACCAACATCCTTCTTTAGAGAAAAAATTCCCAAATCAAAGACTTGGAAGCCAATTTGGCTAGGGCTAAGAATGTTATTCATTTTTATGAGATGGAAAACAAACAGAAGGGTGCACAAAATGTCATCTATGAGGCCAGGGATGTGAGAGCCTGGAAAGAAGCTAAAGAGTACAAGTAAAGATGGAAGAATTCATGGGCATATATGAGGAAATTGAGGATGAAGAAGGTCAGTCTAGGAGGAGACCAAGAACCATGGGTTTGAAGAAGGACTTGTCAAAACAAAGAGAACAAGAATCAGCCTTGGCAGAGCAGCTCCCTCTAGATGAGCTGCTTGCCATGGAGATAGAGTATGATCAAGTGCCTTGGCTAGAAAGAGAAAACATACACTTGGAGGCTAAATTGGAGAAAGCCAATAAGGATCTTGATCTCTAAATGAAGATTACCAAGCATTATGCTCGGATAAACCAAGTTGCAAGGGCTAAGCTAAAAATGTCCCATGCCAAAATACAAACACTCAAAGAGGAAAAAGACCACGAAAACCTATGAATCTTGGTTGAATCTTCTCTACAGGCCTCTCAAACCCCATAAGGAAGGTATTCACCAATTTTGGGAAAATTTTGATAATTTTGGCTTTTTGCAAATTTGAGGCCTCTAGGCGAAGCACCCTTGGCGCTACGCTTTCACCTCAGGCATCCTCAAGAGGAAATATTTGTATTTTTGGAGTCTCAGATCAAGTATAGCATTCTCACCAATTTTTACGTCATTTGGAGTTGATTTGATCCTCCAAAAGGGTCAAAAACACCTTATTTTTCACCTTTTTGCCTCATTTTCAGGCTTGGCACTGCGCCTAGAGAAGCTTTGGGAGATTTACTTTTTGGATAGGTTAATAGAGCCCAATCAGAAAACCAAGGGAATTTTTGGAAATTAGACTCAGCAGGATTTCCAATGGGCCATCACGGAGCCAATTCCGACATCGGGAAGGTCATAAAAAATTGGCTACAAGTGGACCCGATTTCTCCTGTGCAGGCGCTACGCATTCAGACCTCACTATGTGTTTTTGGCAAAAAAGTCAACAAAAGACACTCATTAATGGAAAAATGATATTTTAGTGTTTTTTGAGGCAAATCACTCCAATGTTAGGTGCTAGGAGTTATTTTTGCATTTATTTCATGAGATATTTTGTGCCTTGGGCCTTGCATGGTCTCTTAGGCATAAATGACATTTGTGACTATTTTTGACATTTTCAAACCTTAGTTAGGGTTTTTACCCTCCTTTGCTAGATAAATAGAGCATGAGGGCCTTATTTCAAAATTTTGGCATTTGATGACTCTTGGGAGCAATACATAGTTTTTTGGAGATTGAAGAGAAATTGGTGTTGTGAAATTTGTGGATGGCTTGTTTTGATTGATGATGGAGAAGGCTTGCTTGTAGGATCCCTGAGCATGGTTAATGGAGTTGTGATTCTATTCAGTTCTTGTTTTATTATATACCATTGTGTTACATCCTTCTATATTGTAGTAGGACAAAGGATTTAGACTAAGAAATGCTTTTCAAAGGCACCTTAGCTCTGTTTGTTCTTCACTGCCTCTATGTTTTCCTCTACAAGGTCAGTTAAAAGAATTCTTAGTTGCTCTCTAGACCCACCCAAGCTTGTTTATCTTATGAATGGTTCAATACAGTAGATATCAAATATGTTTTATGGTTAGCCCTACTTGTTTTATGTCATGAAAACACTGTTCTTGAGATCTTTCTTTGAAGTATCACTAATTATGTTTTGCCAAAGAGGCTATGTTTCGATCATACCCTTTGTCCATTCTTGAAAATTTTCTTTGGAGGTCTTTATGGCTATGATCAATGATGTTTAGGAGTTCCCTCTTCTTTTATTAATGTTATATGTTTATCTTAAATGTTTTTCTAACCTTGAAGGTGAAATCACTAAAAGTTAAATGAGTTTATTGCCTTCTGTAGTTCACTGGATTGTTTGTCTTAAATGCTTATTTTATTGAGTTTAATCAAAGAGTTATTGGTTTTCCATGTCTTATGATTACTTCTTTATTCTAAATATTGTTGAAGGCCCTTCTTGTTAAAGTATTTGACAAAGGATTCTTAACTTCCCTTTTCCCTACTTCGTTAACAAACTTGATTTTCATCTCATCTCACACAAACCTTGAAAATCCATTTGACCATGCTAGATTTGCATTGTGATGCACCCTGATTCATTGTTGAAATTTCCATGACTTTTATAGACTCCATAGCCCAATGACTTGAATATTTAATCACTCCATCTATTCTACTTGATCATCTACCCAACCAAAACAAACAAACAAACCCTAAACTTAACAACTAGCCTAAAATCAAACCCTAAAAGCAAACAAGTTCACATCCTTTGCACAAAATAGAGACAACCCTCTCTAAGTCTAGGAAGGCTAGGTCCTAGGACTGCAAAGATTGGTATAATGTTACCCCTGTTCATTTTTTCTCACCAATCTAACAAATTACGGGGACCTAACATAATGGCGATCAGGGTGAAAGCTTTCTAAGTTAGTGACAATCTAAGTACTCCTTAGGACTTTAGAAACCCTTATCAAATCATATAAAACTCAACTGTTATCCAATAGTAGAATCTAATTGTCTCACCATTCTATAAATATGATGACTCAAATGGAGGACACTCATAGAAACCTTAGGGCTACATAAAGGAACTCGGAAAACCCCAAAAATATCCCTAGATTGGTTTTTTGTCAGTTATTGGTAGTGGACCATAAATACATACCTTCAAAGCAGCAAAAACATCCACCTAATGACTACACTAGTCTCTAGTAGGCCTACTAACTTTACTAGTTTTCATATACTTCCATAGGATTGTGTCAAATTAGCCCTGAGAAGTTTAGAGGCCTAGTCACACACTGTGTGAGTTTGGCAAACACTAAGAGAGGTCAGCCTTCCGAAAAAAGTCATAAACTTTCAGCTTCTCTACATTTTGAGTTTGAAATATGGCTTCACAAAGAATCAGTACCAGATCTCACTTGGACCCAAACCCTCCTACTATAGTTGACGACCCAGAAAATAATTTGTGGTAAACTTCCAAAACTAAAGATTCAACTACTGTTAGGACCATTCATAGAGCAAGTTTTGTCCCTGAACATCTTACAGCCATGCAAGATCCCCAGTTTGACTTGCACCATACAAGGAACCTTTTCAGAACCAAGTCACAAAGTGGGATTGACCAAACTGACCTTGAGCCCATAGATTTACCACAGAGTTCTAGTAGAGAAGCCTCTCCTTCCACTCCTCTTGAATTTAAGCTTCTCCATCACTTTGGCTCTTTTCATACCAAGTTTTCTCAAAATCAGTTTGCTAGTCCAAGTATCTCCACCACCCCCATCCACACATCCAATGTGCAAAACACTCCACTTCATCCTAAACCTACTTTCACAAACCCTCCCCTTGTAAATCCTCCTTGGATTCCTTTAGCTCCCATCATGGCAGCATGGTATGCTCCCCTGGCACTACCACAACCTTTGGTACCTTTACCAAATGACTACCAATCCAGAATCCCCCACTTTACTGGAGCTGAATCTACCACTACCCAACAACATGTAGATAGGATGAATGATGCCTTTGAATAAATGGAATTAGAAGAGAAGACTATAAAAATGATGTTGTTTTCCCAAATCTTAGGAGGAGAAGCCAAGAAATGGTTCAAAATCTTGACTCCGAACAACATACATGATCTCCCTTCCCTCTACCATACATTCATAAACAAGTGGGAAATTAAGAGAAACCCTCTCCAAATCCTCTCAGAATATAACAACCTTAAGAGAAATGTTGGGGAAAGTGTCCAAGATTATTGTACTAGGTTCAATAGTGTGTACAATTCTCTCCCACCTCACATGAAACCCCCACAAGGCCTAGCACTAGTGAAATTTCTAGACGGATTGGATCCAAACATGACCTACCAATTAAGAGAAAGAGAGACCCCTTAACCTTAGAAAAAATGCAAAGGGGAGATGTGAGTGCTAAGATTTGGTTAGAAAAGAGAGTTACCTACAAAGATGAAACTATGGCCTCAACCTCTTCATCTGATGCCAAAATTGACAGCCTAGTTACAAAAATGGAGAGAATGATGGAGAGGATAAACTTGAGTGAAAGAGTACCTCCTATGGAAAACCAAGCAAATCCCCAAAACAAAAATAGGAATCCAAACTTTAGAAGAGACCCTCTCCAAAACAGACTAAGAGACAATGACCAACAAATCAAGCCTCCTTTCCAAGACAATGATGCAGATGAAGAGGGAAGAGAGACTGGAGAACCTGAAGAAAACCATGTGTTAGGATGAATCTATAGTGTAAGTGTACGAAAAAAGACCCTTTAGCTGTGCATAACAAACCGCCCTAACAGCAAAAGCTGGTTGCTAATATCTTTAAATATGTAGTTAGTTGATCAAGACAAATGCTGCAAAAATCCATATCTATGCATAAAAATAAATTAAGAAGTAAAAATAAGCTTTTGCTCCATGCATCCAATAGACAAGACAAGAAAAATATTTTTTGAATAATTTTATATTAATGCCACCTGGGAGGAAAACAAGAAAGGTGTTTCCAATTCTCCTCAATGGGATGGGTTCTTGGAAGTCCTCAGCACTACAGATCTAAAATTTCTCTCTCTTGTTGGTGTAGAAAACCCAGACAAACATAGAACTCAAAGGGAGCTCACAAAGAAAATAATAGAAAAAATGACAATGATAATGGCTCAAAGTCAAACCAAGAGTATAGATCCAGAGTGATCTAAGAGGCAAAAAAAGGTGATGAATGGTGGGAAAAACCCCTCTATTTATAACAAAATATTAGGCCCTTCTAGATCTTGGTACATGATTAAAATAATATTAACCAAATCTAGATCCACCTTTTATGGAATATTTTATTATATTTGTTGGAGGGGAAAGGAATTTGACTTGGGTCAAATCCCTTTATTTGTAAATTATAAATAAATAAATGATTTATTTATCATTTTAAGGAATTGTTTTAATGGATACCAACAATAAATATTTAATTATTTATAAATGATTTAATATATTTAACAAGGAATATTATTTAAATAAGGTTTAAATAATTATTCCTAGAAAATAATAAGATAAATAAGGATTTATCTAATTAATTTCCTTTAGAGCCGAAGTAATATAACTAGAAATAATAATTAAATTATCAAGTTAATTAATTATTCCATGAGGAAAACCAAACAAATATAGATTTGTTTAATATTTCCCCTTGGGGTTTCCTCTTTAGACCATAAACAACCTAACAAATGTGTTTTATTAAGTTATTTTAAATAGTGAAAGCAATTTTTCTTAGGGTAAAATTGGTCTTACATGGTGTACTTGGGTCCATCTAATGATAATAGGTTAGATGACCAAAAACTAGTGTAACAGATTGCCCCCCCAGGGTGCGAGTGTTAGGAGAAAATCATATGAACGAAGTACGTTGTAAGAACTCAATCACCAGACATCAAGAGGGAATTCAGAGAGAGAAATCTAAGGTAGTCTAATGTGCTAAAGGACTAGACCCTGAGGAGACGAGACTTATAGGTGCAACAAGTCTCTTTTTATGAGATGTTACCTGTGCTAAAGGTGGCAGGGGGAGGCATACCTATGCCCGCCGAGACAAAGTACAAAAGAATAGTACGTCGAGTAAACAAGGAACCAAATTGTAAAGTACATGTTGGCATAAACATGAGCTAGATAAAAGATATAATGAGGAATCCCACATACATGTTATGCCTGGGATAACAGCCAGGACTTATACAATAATATCTAAGTACATGAGATACAAATACAACCCAAATGCCCCCTATCAACGGGGAAGGGCTCACAAAATCAGACTGATACATGCAAATCAAAGAGGTGCTGCAAGCGGCTAAGGTCGACATCATCAAATGTATGGAGTTGCATCGAAAGCTGCGAGGAAGAGGTCATCCGGGCATGTGGGGGCTACCTGCAGGGCCACCCCCTCATGAGGGTTGAAACATCTCACACATACCCGGGAATCATGGAGAACAACTACTGCATCACTGGACCATCAAGTATACGGATCTCGATCATGCTGAAAGGAGCTGAAGGTGAGAAACAACCAAGTCAAAGGGAAATAAGTAGTCTCTTTGCTCGATCCTCTCGGGCAATCGAACAAGAGTGGGCGCTCGTAACCAAGTACACCGTCTTCTGGGACCTATCCTTCTGGAATGAATGAGCTGATGTCAACAAAAGGAGGTCCACCATAGGTGAGGCAATAAAGGATCCTCAACTAAGGCACGAGAGAAAATAGTAGAGTGACTGACAGACTAACACCAGGGATGATGATGAAATGGGGGCTACTGAGTAGCGAACGGACAACTTCCCTTGTTAGAGCATAAAGGGCATGGATGACCTGGCAGCGACTAACACAATATCATGAGGGATAGGGAACAGTGAGACTGAAGGCCATCATGGGCGACACAAGAGAGGAACCAAGCAATGAAGGATGGAGGATTATAACAGGATACAAAGGGGCCCGAGATAGACTCCATGAATGCAATGATGACTCAACTCAGATGCTCTAAACAAGGGTGACTCGATGGTGCTGCCACATAGAAAAAGGTCCAATGGGGACCATAAAATCATGAGTACAAGATGGAAACTCATGATTTAAAGTCGATCTTGAGCGGTGATGCTGTGGAGGCAAAGTGGTGCTCCAAGTACAAGTCTTGCAAGTGAAGAAATTGGATTTCGAGGAGTGGTGAAGTGACCCTTCTTGGAAAAAATGTGTCTTGGTGAAGTATCAAATCACAAAGAACTAACAAATACCGATTTTAGGGCTCCGTGAGAGCTTTCCAATGGTATGGATGGTTTTTCAAACTGAGCTATAGTTTGGCCACAGTAGTCGAAAGAAAAATCTGAGGTTTCTCTTTTAATAAGGCATTTCCCCTCCAAATTCACTGGTTTGAAAGTGTAGCTGTGGTGAATGTAGATAGGAGAGAAGGCCCTAAATATACAGTGATCATAGCAGACAAACCGACCGTTGGAATTGAGATCCGTCAGTTGTAGGTAAGAATCCTAATCCTACTCTTTCATTTCAATGGATTGAAAGTTCAATTTAGGTACCCAGAGCTCATGAACAGGCCAGGTCGCACTTTTTGGGGTCTATTTTGTGACCTGGGTAGCAGGTACTGGGAAGAAAACTACGACCTATCCCAGGAAATGACCTAAAAAGTGCGACCTATCATAGAAAGGGGGTTTCAACATATTTTTATTAAGACATGGGATTTTTACATTTAGGTAGCCCCCAAGCATGTCGTGGTCATGCCAAAATGTATTTAGAAAAAGGGGAAGCTAAACACATTTTAATGATGTGGTGTACCATTTGTTTTCGTTATGGTTATGCAGTTTGAGAAAGGGAATGGAGGATTACCAATCTCTTTTGGTACTGCATATATGAATCGAATGGACTTTAAGTTTCCAGATTGGCATACATGGTGTCACTGTCCCAAAGAGAGGATTTGAAGATAATGAACTGGTGCTCTCCCAGAAAACTCATAGGTTGGTCAACAACAATGTCGAAGGGAATGGGTTGTTAATGTAAGATGAAGGAATGATGAGGGGTATCATCTCTAGAGTGATCTGAAGTGATATGGGACTCTATAGGTTCTTCTAAATGTGGAAGAATAATGGTACTAGAGTTGACACGACCAAATACACTAGGAGGGTTGTGGAGAATTTCTTCTCATGGTCTCTCAAATATGGGTGCCCCCTTACCCAAACATTGGGTGTCAATGTAATGGCCACAAGGTGTATGTGGTTCGAATGCATGGGTTCTATGTAAGGGGGGGTAGATAAAGTCAGGGGTGGTGACTACTTCCATAATGTCGTCATCGTAATAGCAGATAGGGTGACTAGTGGAAGAAAGACCACCTGACGCGGCGAAGCTACCTGACTCATCATCGTGAGAAGAGAGGTTCACATGCGCATCATCACAAGTGGTGACAAAAGAGTAAGAAAATAAAGGATCTAATGATGTTGCGCCCGGGGTGATCACTGAAGTGAGGTCAAGAGAAACATTAGGGGAAGTCTCCAAGGGGACTTCCACAGAGGGTCTCATGGATGATGATAGGTAGAAAATGGTGGACGAAGGCTCTGTCATCTCGACATCAGGAGGGGGAATGTCAATGGGAGCATTCGTGTCCTCTGGTTTTGCTGAAGCAAAATGCATAAATAAGGGAGTAGTGGACTCGTTGTGCTTGGCCTTGAATTGGAGAACCGCTTCCAAAGAGGAGCGGTACTCTTCAAGGCGGGGACAAAGGTGAGTATAGTGGCCATGGAAATCACACAAAGCATAAGGGTGATTTGTGCACAAATACTTGAGTTTTGGGACTGAATCGGGTATAGTGACATATACCTCTGGGATATCAGACTCCGAAAATGTCTCATTGACCATGGAATTAAGGTGAGGCAACTCCAGACAAGTATGGGTGGCGTGACTGATAACATCACACAAAGCACACTGGATGGTATGCTTTGAGTGTGTGTTGAGGGAGTGGTGTCTGTCAGCAGCCTTGTCCTCGATGCCCTGCGGGCTTTTTCTCTTCTACCCGGCCCGAAGCGGTAGCAACAGGAGGTGGTTCCTGTTGAGGGGACTGAGGCACTGTTGCAGCGGGAGAAGTCAGGGGGGCCGGTTGAAACGGGGTCAAAGCAAGATAAGTTTTGGGTTGACCAGGAGGGGTAGCGGTTGGAGGATCAAGGTACTAGACGGGAATCTCAAGGGTTAGGTTAGGAAGAGAGAGGGTGGCCATGACAAGTACTGTGTATACTCCTGGTGGGGGAGCTAGGAACGGTATCTAACCAGAGGGGTAATGGCCAGGTGGGACGACTCCTAAATGGTTAAGGCCTAGAGGAACTGTTCTAGGAGGATAAAGAGGCTCATGAATACTAGCTAAAGGGCCAAGAGGAGGAGGTCCAAAAGGCTGAATTGAAGGGCTAAGAGTAGGTCAGAGGCAAGGAGGTCGATTGTACCGAAGCTGCTACTTGAGGGTAACAAGAGATGATCAGAGACTATAACTGCTGATACATTCGATGAGCCGGGAACAGAGTTTATCATGGGTAATCAAAGGTACCAGAGAAGAGGTTGGAGTGGCCACCGTTCGTTAGGTGTTGGGCAGCCACAACCGTCGTCGGGGAAAGGATTGGTGTACGCCGAGAGGTGGCCACGATTGGGAGCAAGAGGGGAGGCATGCTATCCTCGCAATGTGGCTTGAGACTCCCACATCTGCCGCATCTGTGGTAAAAGGGTACAATCGTGAGTGTAATGACCGTAAACACCGCAACATGAACAAGGCTTATTTGTACGAATAGGCATGTCTAGCTTGGGTTGAGTGCCCTATTGCTGGTTAGCAGCATTAGAGTCAATACCTTGAGGATTAGGTCGAAGAGTGCCAAGGGCAGATTGGTTTTGATTGCCTTTCCTCTTCCTTTGAGAGGAAGGAGGATTAGTCGCGCCTTGCTGTGCAAATACTTGCCCCGGAGGGGGTGGTGATTGCTGTTGCTGGGGTTGAGAAGGTAAGGGAGGTGGAGGTGCAAATGTTGGAGGAGCTGGAGCACCAGGCTGTGGATAAGGATATTGGTTAGGTTGGGTAAAATTGAGGTAAGCAGGAGGTTGGGAAAAAGGATGAGGCATGCCGTATCCTTGATACATGCTACCTAGAGGGGGAAAAGTGCTAGAGGTGCTGGCCCCTCCCGGAGGGAGACCATAGCCCATATGAGAAAGAGCTCCAATGATACCGTCGACAGAATGAGATGCCCCCGGGGCGTTAGCGCCACTGGGTCTGGGGAGGTTAGGAAGGACGGTATAAACATAACCAGACTGAGCATAGATTAGGTCATATTTCAAGGCTATTTGGAGGGCCACTTTTTCGGTTTGAGGGAAATGTGATGCGACATATTTTCCGATGGTGGGTAAGAGAGATCTAAGGAACCAATCCATATAGACACGGTCTTAAAAGGTAGGAGCCTGACATAAGCTCTTTCTTCTCTGCAATTTTGAACATGATCTGATAGGCGGGTCGCAGATGATTGACAGAAAGAATTCAAGAGTTCGGTACCAGTGTCGTATCAGAGAGGGAGCTGGAAATAGGATAAGAAGGCTTGCAATGGTCGTAAAGGTGGTATGGGGAAGAGGAGGTATGATCAACACACACTTAGAAGCTACCGTAAGTGCATATGTGCTGGAACAACCAAGACTTCCGATGGAATCAAATAACGGAATTCGATGAACACCACATGTGGAAAGGATCTCGACAATATGGTTGGAGGGATACTTCAGCAAGGCCTTCGAACTGGGAATGTCTGAGGGAAGCTTGCTGGCATAGCAAAGCCAACCAACATCAAAAGGATAGGGTCATTGATCAACTGATTGAAATCGGGGAGACTGAGGCCTACCATGTAAGGGAGCAAGGGGACAGCCAAGGTAGTTCTTGTAGGGGACGGCAGTAGGGCCGGTATTACCACTAGCGTTAGGCCCTGGACCAGACATAGTGAAGGTGATAGGGGAGGAACCAGAAGTAAGAGGAGAACCCAATGAATCAGAAGAGGAGTTGGAGTGCGAACTCCGAGGAGGACTAACTCGACGACGACGGGAAGGAGTAGGTCGACCAACCGGAAACTAAGGATGAAGGCCAAGAAGTCTCCAGGATATACGCTTTGGGGGCACAATGATGACGGCACAAAGGGAAGAAGAACGACCAACAAGGACAAGGAGGTGCAGAATCAAGTAATTACAATGTCAAAACAAGGGCAGAGAGGTGCAGTGTCAATTGATTTTACAACGTTTTAAAGTCTTTGCCTGGCGGTGTTAACCAGGCTCTTCTTCGCTTAGGTTGAGTGTGTAGCATGTGTTAATTTTAATTTTTAAACCCAGACTTTTTGAGAGAAAAAGAAAAAGTGTGTTGCGTAACTGAAAATAAACCTGCAGAGAACAGCATATAATACTGAAATAACATAAAATTAACAGCTAACAATGCATCAATCTAACCCAAGGAGGTGGGTCTCTCAAAAACTAGTCTAACAGAGGGAAAAAATCTAGTCAAAACACACTGAAAATAAGCCAATAGATCGAAGGTCGGGAGGGAAAGGGATCTAAAGGATAAAGCTGCTGAAAAGAGGTGCAGAAAACAACAAAGAGACAGAGGCAAGGTTGCTATGAAAGAGGAGGAAAAAAGCTACATGCAGTAGGGAAAAGGAGGTGACCCTAAAGGAAAACCAAAACAAAACTATATGAGGTGATTTGAATGGAAAAATAGCTGATCTAAAAAGCGATCAGATCTGTAAAAGAAATGGTTGAAACTCTGAAAAAAGGACAACTGCAACAGCTAAAACTCTTCCACAAAAAGTGAAGGGTACTGAAGCCCTAAGGGGCTAGGTTCCCACTTAGTTGAGTCAAACAGAACAAGAACAGGTCTAAACAGACGAAGACAGATGCTGGACAACCTTGACAAAAGCTTCAGACAAACCCATAAAACTTTCAGAAAAACTGCAGAAAAAAGTTTAGGTCGCAAGTTCTGACTTTTTTTCTATCCAGGTCGCAGTTTTGAGGCTGGAATGTGCATCATACAGTCCAGGTCGCAGGTTTTGGGCCGAAAAGTGCGACTTGCACTTCTTGGTCTCTCGGTGGTAGATTTCAAAAAAAATTGTTGTCTCAGTTGCGACTAATGTCTGTTACCTGCGCAATAGGGCCAGAAACACATGGAAGTTAGAAATGTTAATGTTTTAGGGTTTTATAGGTGAAAAACAATGTAAAAATAGGAAAAAAAAAAGCTGAAGAGAAACCCTAGGGTTTGAAGTAGCTAGATATGCGGGAATATGAAAAATGACAGCGGTCGTAATTGAAAACCCATGTGGAGTTGCTAGTTGTTAGGATGAATCTTTAGTGTAAGTGTACGAAAAAAAGGATCTTTTAGTTGTGCATAACAAACAACCCTAACAACAAAACATGGTTGCTAATATCTTCAAATCTGCAGTTAGTTGATCAAGACAAATGCTGCAAAAATCCAGATCTATGCATAAAAAGACGTTAAGTAGTAAAAATAAGGTTTTGCTCCATGCATCCAATAGACAAGACAAGAACAATATTTTTTGAAAAAGTTTATATTAATGGCACTTGGGAGGAAAACAAGAAAGGTGTTTCCAATTCTCCTCAATGGGATGGGTTCTTGGAAGTCCTTAGCACTTCAGATCTAGAATTTCTCTCTCTTGTTGGTGTAGAAAACCCAGACAAACATAGAACTCAAAGGGAGCTCACAAAGAAAATAATATAAAATATGACAATGATAATGGCTCAAATTCAGACCAAGAGTATAGATCCAGAGTGATCTAAGAGGCAACAAAAGGTGATGAATGGGAGGAAAAACCCCTCTATTTATAACAAAATATTAGGCCCTTCTAGATCTTGGTGCATGATTAAAATAATATTAACCAAATCTAGATCCACCTTTTATGGAATATTTTATTATATTTGTTGGAGGGAAAAGGAATTTGACTTGGGTCAAAACCCTTTATTTGTAAATAATAAATAAATAAATGATTTATTTATCATTTTAAGGAAGTGGTTGAATGATAATTAAATAAATAATGATTTATTTAATTATTTATAAATTATTTAGTCATATTTAACAAGGAATATTATTTAAATAAGATTTAAATAATTATTCCTAGAAAATAATAAGATAAATAAGGATTTATCTAATTAATTTCCTTATTTTGGGTTAAATATAACCAAGAATAATAATTAAATTATTGTTTAATTAATTATTCCATGAGGAAAATCAAACAAATATAGATTTGTTTAATATTTCCTTTTGGGGTTTTCTGTTTAGACCATAAAAACCTAATAAATGTGTTTTATTAAGTTATTTTACATAGTGAAAGCAATTTTACTTAGGGTAAAATTGGTCTTACATGGTGTACTTGGGTCCATCTAATGATAATAGGTTAGATGACTAAAAAATGGTGTAACACCAGTAAACTTGATAGGTTTTGATAATGAGGGTGATTTTTTTCCAACTGAAGAAGAACAAGGTTTCTTTTCCTCAGATCAAACTGAAACAAAGTATGAGGATTCTGAAGATTACCAATTAGGATTTGAAAATTCCATAATGGAAGTCCATAGGCAATATGACCTTAGGAGCAAAAAGAACCAAGAAACCTCCAAGAGAAACCAAACAAACATTGTTGTTAGAAAAACCCCTGAAAATACTCCTAAGAGGACAACATACAATACCAACACCATGGCTAATAAATCTAATCCAAACAAAGAAAAAACTAGCCAGCAAAGTGGTGACCCAAGCTGCCCTAGTGCACCTACTAGTGGCCCTAAGAAAACTCTTTTGTCTAAAGTCCGAAATCAGAATCAACGAACTAAACTTGTAGAAAAAAATATGGCTGATAAAACTGATGTAAATATGCCCAAAACACAAGAACCTTTCAGTTTTGAAGGAGAGATTTCTAAAACCAGGATAACCATACCTCTCACTGAAATGATTACCCAAGATATGTACAGGTCCCAAGTTTTGAAATTTTTGAACATGGGAAATGATACTGACACTCTAAACTTGACTTATGACAAACCAAAGTTGTTTTTTTGGACCTGAAGTAGAGGGAAAATACCAAAAAGGAGATATTCTCCCTTTCTATGTTAGCCTAAACATACATGACAAAATCTTAGATAATTCCTTACTGGACTCTGGTGCCTCTCACAACCTCATGCCAAAGGTAGTGATGGAGATATAGGCTTGGAAATAACCAAACCTTACAAAGACCTGTATTCCTTCGATTGAAGCATAGTCAAGTGTTTAGGTCTAATCAAGGATCTATGTGTCAATCTGGCACAAATCCATGCTAAGGGCCTGGTCATGGACATAATAGTGGCTGACATTCCCCCCAAGTGTGGCATGCTTTTATCTAGATCCTGAGGAGCCAAAATTCAAGGGAATCTCCAACTAGACATTTCATATGCTACCATCCCTATTTTTAACCAAACAAGGAGATTGTACTGGGAATCACACATGAAGTATATGGTTAGCAGCCAAGAAAGGCCAAACAACATACCTATTTAGTCCATCCATTCTGATCTTGACTCATTCATTTTATGTAATGAAGAGGACATTGATGAGCAGGTAAATGAAATTGAGACATATCTAGACATACCACAACAGTCAAACCAGGCACTGCATGAAGAGCTCAACAGCCAAAACTCTAGCAGCCCGGAACAACAACATAATGGCAAAGCCGAACTTAAATTTCTACAAACTGAAAATAAAATTGCAAAACCAAAACCAAGCTTAGATTCTGAACAAGGTTTCTCAACTGAAGAACAAACATAAAAAATAGACCCATTCCCTTCTGCCAATGTAAAAAGGTTGGAACACTTTCATATAGCAGAAATTTCTAGGAACCTAGATCAAAAGAACCTTAAGGTCTTGCAATACAAAGATAACTCATCACCAAAAGGTTTTGTCACTTCAGAAGAGTTTTTTGATTCCAAAGATAGTGTTAAGCAGCTTAAAGTGGTATCTACTGAGGCTGACATAGAAGAATACAACATAGGTAGCCTAGAAAAACCCAAGATGATCAGGTTATCCAAAATTCTATCACCTCACATAAAACAGAAATACATAATACTGTGCAAAGAGTTTGAAGATGCTTTTACATATGGTGATGAGAGCTTAAAGACTTATGACAAAAACATTATTCAAAGTAGGATTCCTCTCAAAGGAGACCAAAAAAATTTTGAGCATATTGTGTTAGTAAGAAAGAAAGCAAAGGGGTATAGGCTATGTATAGAATTTAGAAACCTAGATCAAACCTCCTTGAAGGACAAATACCCTTTTCCTAAGATAAATCATACACTGCAAAGGGTAGAATTTTCTAAAAAGATGTCATTGCCTGATAGTGTTTCAGATTACAATCAGGTGATAATACTTCCAACCGATCAGAATAAATCCACTTTCAAAGCACCTTGGGGAATCTACATGTATGATCAAATACCTTCTAGGTTAAGGAGTGCGGAAGCTACTTTCCAAAGGGCCATGGCTCCTGATTTGAGTTACTCCACCACGATATACATTGATAATATCATTTTCTGTTTTAAAACTAATGAAGAATATCTTTTCACCTAAGAAAGATCTTTAATAGAAACAAAGTTCTGAAGCAAGAATCGATGAGGAAGTACAAAGGAAAGCATGACAAGTTTCAGAATTTATGGAAATATCCTTCCATCATCCATTCAATAAGAGATAACAATTATTTCTGTTTATGAGAGCTGGATGGGGGAGAGTTATTTGGGGATCTTGTCAATGACAGGATGCCCAAGCACTATTATTGCCAGAACCCCTAGTTTTAAACCTTCATTCATTGTACATAACATTGCATGATGAAAAAACAGTGAAACAAAAACACAAAAAAAAAAGAAAGAAGAAAAAAGAGGGTAGGAAAAGAATAGGTACGGCCCCATACCTAAAAAAGAGTACTACTGAAAATGTGCAAGCCTAAATGCCACTACTTGTTAAGAAAAAGAGTCTTGTTCACTCATCTAGCCTAATCATGGCTGAACATGTTTTGAATTTCTGCTATTGTGTTAGTGAAAGAAGGCTTGTCAAATCATTTAAGCTTGACTTGTCAGTAGGAATAGATTAGGAGGAAAATATGTTGGTTCTGAATGCTCAAATCTGAACCAAAGAGAAAGATAGGGGTGACTAACAAATGATGAAACACTGCCCTCATACTTTCTAGTTTTGTTTGTACAAAAATAATGTCTGTGTGCAACTTGTCCCAATGCCACAACCCATGGTAAAATCAGATTTCTCAATCCTGATTCAAATCATGTTTTCAATTTCATGTTAATAGCTTAGAGAATGAAGTCTGTCAAACAACCTAATCTTGATAGATGAATAGTCTAGGTAGAGAATAAAAGAGTTCACTAGCATAATCTGAACTCTTGGAAGTGATAAGGGTACAAGTATATAGTTTGTTTTGCTTTCAAAAGAAAAAGTAATGTCAAGGCTTTTCCATTCCAAGTGCACCCACATGAAGAAAAATGATAGGAAAAGGTATGATGGGTAGGTAGAGATGAGGTTGAAGCAATCATGTTTTCCAGATTCTTGAGATCATAGCTTCAAAGAGTAACAACATCAAATGAAAGAAGAAAAATCTGCCAAATGGATGAGGCACTGGTCTTCATAAACTCAGAGATTTGATATCTAAAGTTCTAGACACCTCCTGATAAGGAGCTACCCTCCCCATGTGGAGCCAATGTTAGTCATCAGTAATTTTTGCTATTTATAGATGACTGAATACTTGTCCTAGATTTCTAAAAATAAGATTCATGAATATTGTGAGTTTTAGAAATCTCACTGCCTTCTTGGTCCTTAAAACAAAATTTTCACTATTTTACTACTCTACCAGTCCCTGGTTGCCTACCACTCCCAAAAATACCCCTCATGGGCTCATGCCACTCACATTTATCCTATTTTCCCACCCATAACCTTAGTACTTTGTTTTTCATTTGCCTCACCCCTCCACTTGCCATCTAGGATTACCAAACAACCTACTCCTTTTTATGTTCACCAGATGCCTCAAGCATTGATGGTCCCAAAACTATCTCTATAGGATCTTTAGATAAATCAAGTACATTGGATTTTGGATCTTCAATACATCAATTTGTCAAAAACTCTGTTTTCATACTTGAAGACCCCAAGTCAAGCTTTCAGTCAAAGAACAAGTCAAAGGAGTTTTCCACCAGGTCACTACGGTTTCATAGATTGTAGGGTCATCTTTAGTGTTCTAAATCACTGTTTTTCGTGTGCTAGAAGATGAATCAAATATGAAAGAAGGTCAACACCTGTTTGTCCAAGATAGTTCAGAAAAATTTCCAAGGAAGACCACCTTATCAACTTCAAGTTCTGCAAAAGGCAACTGTTCATTTTGACATTTCTGCAAGAGTGTCAAGGTGGCTATCAACAGAAAAATTGGTAAGGTAAGAGGCCTACTCCTCATTAAATATATACACAAGAAAATAGAGGAGGAAGCATCTTATGTTCAAGAAAAATCAGGGTTCCTAAGACTGATTAGGCCAACAGTGTGCCAAACAAGGAGCCAATGCAGAAAATCACATGGATAGAGGCACACCAGTACAACCAAGCATGGATTGAAGATTTTTATAAATCATAAATGAAAAATGGAAAAAGGTGAGGTGAACTAGATAGAAATGAATGAACTTGAAAGGGCTATAGAGAAATTAGATGACAACACTAATGATTCTTCTCAAACAGCCTAGAAACCTAAGGTTTTGGAAAGATAGTCAAGGGATATGAAATGAAGATGATAGGCCTCCATGATGATAGTAGATAGAAGGTTTGAAGAGACTGTTGTAGGTGACTTCTAGGTTTTTCCAAGGTAAAGTATCTCACTACCTCAGAAGAAAGAAAATGAAAAGAGTATCAGTGCAAGGAAGGTCAAGCTTTCATTTTCAGTCATTTTCACTCAATGATCAAAGGGAAAAAAACACAGGGTTGAGTGTAATATTCCCAATTAGCCCAAGCTAATGGGAATATACAATTTTTTTTCATTTTCGTGTTGCATGAATAAATGTGTAAAGAAGGACAATAAAAACTCCTAAAACAGAGAATAAATCAATGCCACATATGAACAAAGATAAATCTGAGCTATCTTAATAAAACACCCTTATGTGTGAAAGGGATTGAGACATTTCACTTAGTCAACCATGACTAGATCAATAGCGTTATCTAGAAGAGATGATCCTCATTGATGCACAACGTAGTCTTATTTAGAGGTGGCACATGTGAAAGAAGCTAAATCATTGAGATGGTTTAGGGTTTGGCAAGATTTCTATCTTATAAAAGGAAGAGGAGGACATGAGAGGGTTGTTGATTGTATTATGTTTCTGAATATACTGTCTGTCTAGACATATATCATTCTGTTGGCTGTTTAGCAGAGAATAGTTTTGTTTAGCACTTGGTGTTCCTGATCAGGAATCCCACCTCTTTCCTTGAGAGGCCTCTTGGAAGATTCTTTCTTATATTATCCACTATCAGGAAGTTGGCCAAGCTTCATCTTACACCTACAGCGCTGATACTATTGAGGGTTTGGTTGTCCTTGTAAGATGCAGAAAGTGGAGGCTAGATCTACTCAGACCTAGGCCATTCTAGTGCCTCTTTTCAGTGGGAAATCCTTCTATCCCATTGACAAGAGTGTATTGGACCTTTGGAGCTGCATTTTTAGATCTTGGCATCAGGCCAAACATGTACTAAAGCCTATAGCGCAATTTCCCTTATAGATCTAAGTTTTTCTTGTAGGTATTGTTGTAGGGTGTTTTAGCACACCATTTGGAGAGTTGGGCTTCATGTGTTGGGTATCTGCCCATCATATTTTGAGATCCATTGGAGAAGATCTAATACATGTTTATATCAGATCTGATCTGCATACTGCTATACATTTCTGAATCATTACATATTTCTATAGATTTGTAACTTAGATCTTAGATATACTTCATGTACATGGTGTTTTGTTCAAAACTCCTAGGGGGTTTGAAAGAGGAGCCTCTATAGTGTATGGATCTGTCATAGATCTGATTTTTTATGCACTTATATGCTATAGATCTAAATTGTAATCTTCAGCTATTGTATGCTCTATAAAATAACGTTTTCAAGCCTTTTGCAGTGAATATATGTGATTGCAGCACCTCTTTTTGAGGGTTTCTTCCTATTTAAGTCTTCTATTTCTTGTTATACATGGCATGGGCCTCATTGTAAATGTAATGTCCCTTTTTTAGGAACATGCTGCTCCGTCAGGAATATCTTCAGATATTCCAATTCCTTCTTCAGTGAGATATCACAAGTCTTTGAGTCTCAAAATTGTTCACCATATTCATACATATTTTCATTATGTCATAACCATTTAGCTCTTATTTCATAGCCATTTGACCTAAAACCCTACATCAAGTAACCATTTTCATAAATATATGGGTTAGGATCCTTGTTTTCCAAAGCTATTTATTTTATGTATTTTAAGTGAATTTATGATTAGAAACTAGAAAATTAACATAGTTTCATATATCTATATATGTGTTATGAGTTTTGTGACATGTGTAGGTCAAAAGGAAGCTTCTAAAAGACCTTCATGTGGCCTCCCAAAACCAAATTCGAATTTGAGTGGAGAAGAACATGGGATCATGAGGACATGTGTCTCATTTCCTTTTTGTATTGAAACTCTAAGAATATATGTGTCTCATTTCTTATTTGTGTTGAAACTCTAAAAAGACATGTGTCTTATCATTTCCTATTTTGATTGTAACTCTAGAGATGGAGGGAGAGATTCATGGACTCCCATTAATGAGATAACTTCTCATATTTTGTATAAATAGGAGAAACTTTCTCCTATCATGGGTAGTGAAAAAATAGGAGAAGAAGAGAAAGGAATAGAGAGTGTTTTGTAACAAAGCTTAAGATGGAATGGGATGTAGATTTGTGAGTTTTTCAATAAAGAAGTTCTTTGATGCTGTTTTGATTACAACTTTAAGGAGTTGAAGAATTTCACCAAATTGATAGCAGAGGGCCCCTACTATTCAAGGAGGTTTTACATGTTTTCTAGATAAGTCATTTTCAATTCTGTTTTGTCATATTTCCTTACTTAGATTGCTTTCTGAAATCATAGCTTTTAGCATTATGTTTCATGTCATTTTCTTAGATAAAGGATCCTCATGATATTGCAGTTAGTCTCTTTCTCAAGCTCTTCCAATACATCTCTATTAAATGAATGAGATTCAATTGTGATATTTTGAGTTATTAGCATTTCATTTTATGTTATTTAGTTAAAAAGAAGATCCTCATTATACTACAGTTAAGTCTCTTTCAAAAGCTTTTCCAATAAATCTCTAATTCACGAATGAGACTAAGTTGTAATATTGTGAGTTATTGATTGTTTTGATTCATAGAAGATCCTTATCACATTATGATTAATCTCTTTCAAAAAGCTCTTCCAATAAACCTCTAACTCATGAATGAGATTTAGTTGTAATGTTATAAGTTGTTTCAACATTTCTTTTATGTTTTAAGAGATCCTCATTGCATTAGAATTAATATTTTTCACAAGCTCTTCCAACAAATCTCTAACTAAATGAATCAGATTAAGTTGTTGTGTTTTGAGTTACTTTTCATTTCATGAATGTTCATTTAGAAGCTGTAATATCCATGGATTAGAACTTTTTGTTTTCATCATTTTCTAGTTAGGAACAGAACTTGCAAATAAACTCTATTTTAATTCATTTATTAACATTTCATTTTCTCCCTTTTGACATAAATCTAACTTCATCTTTTTAGCATAGAGTAGCATACTAAGATTCAAACATAAAAACCCCAAAACATCAATAAAATACTAAAAACAACGAAGTAAGAAAAATGGATACTTAGGCACATATAGTGCATCACACTTCATCAGTTTACTAGCCCTGGTTGATAATTTATGTTAGCAATTTAGGACACTAAATTGACTAAACATTTTGGCACCGTTGCCGGGGAAGTGTAACTAGGTAGCCTTATTTCTTACATCTAAAAAAAAACAAAAACAAAAACAAAAATTAATAATTTCTTGAGTATGCTCTCCTCCTGCACTTTGTGTGATCTAGAGGATCAGAAAAAGAATTTTTATGTTAAAAATAATAATAAATTATGTTTTCATCATTTCATTTCATTTTACAATAAACTTTAAAAATGATGAAAAATTTTAATTTCAATAATTGTTTTGTTTAATGTAATATATATGTATATTTTTGAATTTTTGAAAATATAATATATAATTTTATTAACAAATCAATTAAAAAAAAAATGACTCATGGAAATAAGACCAATGCATACGCATGAGGCTAGCCTTTGGCTTGGCTTTACACATATATGCAGTCCTTCAATCCACACAAAGACCCATGCACTGCAATTAAAAAAAAAAAATAACCTTCTCTTTTCCATATTCGTTTTTCCTCAAACAACAGTTATTAGAAATCATTTTTAAAAATTTGCATACAATAAAGGTATATCACATGAAGAAAATTTTGATGAAGAGAAGATTGCAAATTTTTGATGAGGAAAAGATTACAAATTGCTGATGAAGAGAAGATTACAAATTCAATTGCAGGGACAGACAATGGAAGTGTATCATATGAAGAAATTGCTGATGAAGAGAAGATTTCAGACTGTTGATGAAGAGAAGATTGCAGATTCCATTGCAAGTAATTGGAATGAAAGATATCTATCTGAACTTCTCTGTGAGATACAATCCATTACACTTCAAAACCTGCAAATAAAAACAAATCAAACCACAAGTAATTGCCAGAAAACGAAATGCGTAATTGTTAAAAACACCTGATTTTAAAACAATTTTTCTAAGCAAAACGAGGCGAATTAGAAAACAATAAAACATGAGTTTTTTCGGGAACGGGGTGAATTAGGTAATCTTATAAGAACCTTCTAAAATTCGCAGCCATTTGGGAGAAATTCAGGGTTCTTCGGAGCACTAATTTGCAGTGTGCGTGAGAGAAAAATGTTTTTTTTTTATGAAAACAATCACGATTTTATAAAATTCAATTTTGAGAAATAATCAAGGAACTGATTTCCTTATTTGAAGGAAAATGTGGCAGAATTCATGTGTGGTGGCACATGATGAGTGACAAATGGATTATTTGAGGCAAACACATTATCACATCTGCATCAAATACAAGTTGTATAAATTGAAAAGGACTCTGCCTTCATCTCCTTCATAGTTAGGAATTTGACTTTAGAAATTTCAAGCTTTTTATTTTTATCTTGCATGAAAGAGGCATTGGCATGACTTTGTTTCAAAAATATTCATAAGGACAATTATTTCATCCATGCTTTATTTCATTAAAAAAAAAAAAAAACTTTCTTAATAATGGTTTGCAGGACAATTGGAAGATTATTTAGATGATTTCTAAACATTTGGCATTAATATTGTTGATGTGTATTTTTCTATAAAGTTTTAACTTGCAGAACACAGCAAATCTTTGTGATGCCAATTGTTTTACTAAGCACAGTGCATGAAGTCATCCGACAATAGGGAGTTGATTATTTTTCATGGTTATTCTTTAAAAATGGATTGTTATCGATATCATGAATTAGACCGAATATAGAACTTTTTGATTTACCTTAATCTGTTTCATTTGACATTTAATTTTTGCGTAAGAATCAGAAAGAAATTAGCTACTTCTTTTTTAACACACTTATGTTCTTTATGTCAAGTTTTTTTTTTGCAAATTTGGGATGATCGAATGATCATTGAAGGAAACTAATTGTGCGCACGATTGGTTTTCAAAGGACCAATTTCATGAGAAACATAAGAACAAGTCCATGTTCATATCCATCAAGACTATTACTTTTCCTCCCTTTTTGAATTGTAAATCCAACCAAGAAATTCAAAGCAAACCACCATTATTTTCCCAGCAAGAGTTAGTTGTTCATTTTCCTTCATTCACATACACTTTCCATTACTTTTTTTCTACTCCACAAATAAAAGTAAGAAGCTCACCTACATGCTTATTTCCCATTGTCATTTTCCATTTTTCATTGTCCATTTCCATTTTCCTTTTCCTATCCTTTTCATTTTGTAAATAAACCTTGCTTCAATGCAAATTAATGAATCCATAGTCTTTCAAAATTTATTCTTTCATGCTCGCGTTAGATGATGGAGGATTCCTTAAGGCCTTCCTTCTAACACGTCTTGGCCTATCGACATCAGCAAATTATCTAGGTCCAAGACTAGAGTCCTTAATAGTACCTTGAGGCTTGTATGCATTAATGACAAGTTCTCTCGCTGACAATCATGGGAATACATCAATGTCCCTTGATCGTCAAATCTTGCAAGTGGCTCGACATCAGCCCATTTATTCGCACTTTGCAAGATGTACTTAGGTACCTTGGCACTCATTGACATTAATGGTGAGTTTGCCTCGCATTGGTTAACGACATTCATCAATGGTCAGTAATCCAATGACTTCTCTTCATGCTCGACATCAACACATTTATTCGCATGACTAGAATTGTACCATCGGATTTTGTAACAATTGAAGACTACATCATTTCAGCAGTTTGCAGCAGGAATCAATTTGTATCAGCAGCAATAAAGATCCCAATCTTGCCATCAACACAAAGAGAACAAAGAGAACAAAGAAGCAGATCAAATTCATTTGTTTACATAGTTCCTGATCCAGCAACATCAACAGCCACACTTTTCAGTATACACAACTCATCCACATTTAAGGTAAGTGAAGGTATGTGGTTTTCTAATTTTTAGTCATGTAATTCATTAGAATGTTAAAATTGTAACTTTGGAAAAATTCCTCACTCCCTTTTTCACATTGTCATATCTTTAGTTGGTGGGGAAGGGACATCATTTCATATCCACATGTCATACACTATCACACATTTTCATTTCATTTCCACCCGCATATACTTCCCAACCAACTATTGTTGCAACATGATCCAAAAGATTATATGCCTTGCAAATGATCAATTCATTGATGAAGTATTTGATTCTAAATGTTTTCATGAACTTTGATGCAACAAAGAAAATAAAGCATTGTTACACAAGAACCATTGCTCAAAAAAATCGGTTGTCACACAAGAACCAACCATATAAAAAAAAAATGTTGCAATCAAATGTATTATACTTTGCCAAAAGAAAATATTATAAAGCAAAGTTTGGAACGAATCTATATGAGTCAAAACTCATAAAAGATCAACTCATGGACAAATGAATCATTGCAATAGTTGCATGAGGACATGCAACAACTTCAGTTGGGGGGTATGTTGAGTCTCAAAAGTGTTTTCCATATTTATACATATTTCCATTATGTCATAACCATTCAGCTCTTATTCCATAGCCATCTGACCTAAAACCCTACATCAAGTAACCATTTTCATAAATATATGGGTTAAGATCCTTGTTTTCCAAAGTTATTTATTTTATGTATTTAAAGTGAATTTATGATTAGAAACTAGAAAATTAACATATTTTCATATATCTATATAAGTGTTATGAGTTTTTTGACATGTGTAGGTCAAAAGGAAGCTTCTAAAAGACCTTTATGTGGCCTCCCAAAACCAAATTCGAATTTCAGTGGAGAAGATCATGGGATCATGAAAACATGTGTCTCATTTCCTTGTTGTATTGAAACTCTAAGAGGATATGTGTCTCATTTCTTAGTTGTGTTGAAACTCTAGAAAGACATGTGTCTTATCATTTCCTATTTTGATTGTAACTCTAGAGATGGAGGGAGAGATTCATGGACTCCTATTAATGAGATAACTTGTCATATTTTGTATAAATAGGAGAAGCTTTCTCCTATCATGGGTAGTGAAAAAATAGGAGAAGAAGAGAAAGGATTAGAGAGTGTTTTGTAACAAATATTAAGATGGAATGGGATGTAGATTTGTGAGTTTTTTTCAATAAAGAAGTTCTTTGATGCTGTTTTGATTACAACTTTAAGGAGCTGAAGAATTTCACCAAATTGATAGCAGAGGGCCCCTGCTATTCAAGGAGGTTTTACATGTTTTCTAGATAAGTCATTTTCAATTCTGTTTTGTCATATTTCCTTACTTAGATTGCTTTCTGAAATCATAGCTTTTAGCATTATGTTTCAT
This sequence comes from Pinus albicaulis, assembly GCA_034641835.2. NCBI lineage: Eukaryota > Viridiplantae > Streptophyta > Pinopsida > Pinales > Pinaceae > Pinus > Pinus albicaulis. The sequence goes on along the minus strand of CM076578.1, from coordinate 1,801,997,785 downwards.
GTCATTTGCTTAGATAAAGGATCCTCATGATATTGCAGTTAGTCTCTTTCTCAAGCTCTTCCAATACATCTCTATTAAATGAATGAGATTCAATTGTGATATTCTGAGTTATTAGCATTTCATTTTCTGTTATTTAGTTAAAAAGAAGATCCTCATTATACTGCAGTTAGTCTATTTCAAAAGCTTTTCCAATAAACCTCTAATTCACGAATGAGACTAAGTTGTAATATTGTGAGTTATTGATTGTTTTGCTTCATAGAAGATCCTTATCACATTATGATTAATCTCTTTCAAAAGCTCTTCCAATAAACCTCTAACTCATGAATGAGATTTAGTTGTAATGTTATAAGTTGTTTCAGCATTTCCTTTTATGCTTTAGGAGATTCTTATTGCATTAAAATTAATCTTTTTCACAAGCTCTTCCAACAAATCTCTAACTAAATGAATCAGATTAAGTTGTAGTGTTTTGAGTTATTTTTTATTTCATGAATGTTCATTTAGAAGCAGTAATATCCTGTTAGAAAATTAAATATTACAGAGCAATGAAACACATAAAATATGCGGAAAATACAAGCACACAAAACACATAAAACCAGAGAGACACAGATATACGTGGTTCACCCAGTTTGGGCTACGTCCACCCCGAACAGCCAGTCCTTCCTTTATATTATCCGACAAAATGAAGAGACAAAACATACAGCAGATCCGCTGTAATATCCTTTTTTCTCTCTCACAGTCTCCCTCTCTGTTTCTCGCTCCGAGAATACACTCATAATACACAGCCGTAATACAATGCCCCCATATATACAAGGGGTTGCCTTCTAGGGCAAAAAACCCTAATCTAAACATAACTTCTACCGTCAGATCATTTGCCTAATGAACGGCCCAGATTGACTAGAAATTACTATACTTTTACAAGGCAATTTTACATCTGTTTTTAGCTTCAGGGGGGGGCTCCGAAAAGCGCTGCCGCCCCCCCCTGGACCCCCCACGGCAGCGATTAAATTTCGGGCGGCGTTGCCGCCCCTTTTCAGGTACAGGGGTCCAAAGCTGTGATACAAAGTAAACAAGATAATCAGGCTCCACACCCAACATATCCATGGATTAGGATTCTCTGTTTTCATCATTTTCTAGTTAAGAACAGAACTTGCAAATAAACTCTGTTTTAATTCATTTATTAACATTTCATTTTCTCCCTTTTGACATAGATCTAACTTCATCTTTTTAGCATAGAGTAGCATACTAAGAATCAAACATAAAAACCCCAAAAATTCAATAAAACATTAAAAACAACGAAGTAAGAAAAATGGATACTTAGGCACATATAGTGCATCACACTTCATCAATTTACTAGCCCTGGTTGATAATTTATGTTAGCAATTTAAGACACTAAATTGACTAGACAAGAGCCAGATGCCATCTTCAGCTGTTAGTTCCACTTTTTGAGGAAGTGGTTATACCAGAAAACATGAGCAATTTGCCACATCACTCCAGCCACTTCGAACTATATGCCATCAAGTTTTTTATTTTTATTATGTTGCACTACTTTGTATTATGGTTAAGGATAAGCTTCACCTTATGTATAGGAATATAATAACTCTAGAACAGATTCACACTTTTGTGGAAATATCAGCATAATATCTCTTGTATATATATGATGAAACTCAATGGAGAAAGGGTTGGTGGTTTTTGAATCTTATACTCATGTGATCAGTGTACTCTTTCAGTTAATGATATTGAAGAACACTTTTGAGGACTTATTACTATCTTGATATGTGTATTGTTGATCCTTCTTAAGTGTTTCCATACCTAAATCTCTTCACTTCCAGTTTGTAGTTTCAATGCTGTTATATGTTTTTATGGGCCTCTTGATATGTTTATGTACCTTATCAATTTTTATCAGTCTTACTTAGTAAGCTTTATTGATGAGATGTGCATAATAACTGGTTAAAGAGCATTCCTTATGACAATGAATTTTAATGATGTTCAATAAGATTATTGTAAGTCTTATGATAGCCTTCTCTTATTGATATATTATCAGACTGGTTCTTGTGTTGTTTTTCATCAAAACAATGGATTTATGCCTTGTAGACCCACTGTCCCTTCTATTATTCCATACTTTCTTCCTGCCATGGACTACAAACTTATCTTTTGCTACCATATCAGGCATAAATACCCTCATTGGTGTGAAAGTGAATTTTTCTGAAACCCTTTCAGAGATTGATAGCTTTAACCACCTTTTAATAATACAATCCAAATCATAGAATAGCCCTTGAGATTAAGATGTGTCTGGTTAGGCACTTGTCACAATGCAAGTACTGATTCCAGTGCTAACATCTTTTGGTGTGTCTGCCGGGAGACGAAGGCCTTGAAACGAAGTATTCTCCCGAGTCTCTTATTTTAAATTGATGATGATCAATTCTTGATGGTGAAAAAGAATTGGCGACTTGAAGAAGATTGTAATATTTCACCTGGCGATTCCATGACAAAGAATCTAGAGGCGACTCCAATGTTTTCAAATTCAGCACTCTGATGGAAGCAATCCTCGCTAAAATATATGCCTTCTACAATTTTTCAAAGAAAGGTGGTTTTCCTAATCCGTTGCCAGCTAGAAGTGAATAGGAATTCTCTCTTCCAAGGTGCAGTGGACATGATTGGGAACTACCAGTTGAGTTTTTATGGGATTTTCATGACTGGATTCATAGGCTGCATTTTGTTCATGAATATGTAAAGATTAAGTTGTTTAGATATTATTTGGAGGGTGAAGCCCTTGATTGGTGTAGAGATCTTCCTAAAAATAGCATCACTTGTTTGAAAGAGTTTCATGATGATTTTAATTCCTTTTTATAAAGATAGATATCCGGTCGAATGTTTCACTCCAGAATGTTGCTATCAGTTTGATAAACAAGTTGAAAGTGATGATGAACAATATAAATGTAAAGAAAACATGGTTATATCAGAATGTATTCAACAACCCTTTTTTTCTCATGATTTTCTTCAATCTCCTGTTATTCAAGAAGAGGATAAAAAACATATTATTGAGCAGCATGATGAGATATTAGGTGAACATAGTGAAAACTTCATAAATCAGCCTTTGTTTGATAAGTATCCTAATGATGAAGAGCAATTTTTTATGCCACCTTGTCTTAAAGTTTATAGTGATGATCCAATCTATGACAGTTATGAATCTGAATCCAGGGAAGAAGATGATGCTCAATTCATACAAATTGACGAGGAATTATCACCTTTGCGGAGAATTGATGATAAGAAAAACAATTATGAGCCTATGTTTGAAATGTATAAATATGAGTTGCAGGGATACAGTGTCGAAGAAGAAATTTGTGAAAAAAACGAAGAACAAGCTCTTCATCAAAGCATTGTTCTATTAGAGGAAAGTATGTGTCAGCCTATCCTTGAACTCAAAGCTGTTTTGAGTCTCCTTGTCGATTTGTTGATCCTGTCGCTGATTTATGGAGTTTAGTTTTCTGAAAGTATCTCTTGTTATTAGTCTTGGATTAATTCTAATCCATAGAAGCAAGTATGAGTCACATTTAGAGATTATGCTTCATACTTTTCAACCTTTCAATAGTGGATGCGAAGACATGTCAAGAAATCAGTTGTTGAAAAATTTCTTTTGGAAGTTTGTATATACTTGATCAAGTGAATTTCAGCTAATTAGAAGTAGGGATGTACATAAATAAGCTCGCTACTCAAGTATTTGTTTCAATTTTAGATTACAGTTTGATTTAGTTTTCAGTTATGTTGAAATAAGTTGCAAAAGATCGAAATCTAGCCTATGACTCCATTACCCAATGGCTAGGCATGCTAGTCTTTTTGAGTTGATGAGCAGAATTGTTGGTTGGAAAAATAAGGGTTGGGTAGGGCACTGGAACTATGGTCCTTGAAGCCTCATAGGGAGGACTTCATCCCCAATAGGAGCCGCTGCTAGCATTGCAATTTTTCAAAAAAATTTCAAGGTCTGGTCATTAGTGTAAGTTGTGTCGTTGATCCTCTCTAGTCTCCTAAACTATGGTTGAAGGCATTGGAGGGTTAAAATGTAATAGTTTTTATCATTTTTAACCAAAACCCAAAATAATTTGAGTCCAATAGTTTATTTGTGTCATAAAGTTATTAGGGTAAATTCTATTTTAATAAGTCTTTTAATTACTTTGAGTAGTTAAGGTCACGGGTTTAGCTTGAGAAGTATTATTCATTCACCATGATATTTTCTATCCAAGGTTAAATAACAAAATGTCAGAGTCATCAGTTGTTTTAGGAATTTTCCGTAATAGCTACCCTTTTTCAGAAAATTTGGTTTTACAAGCAAACCTAGTAAGTAGTTATTACCTAAAAAATTTGTACAAGGAGATAAAAGAGGCATTTATCAGGTGAAAAGATACTTCTCTTTGAATATTGAAGGTCTGCTGAAACAAGAGGTATTACCTTGATGAAAGGTGTCTATTGGAGGATTTATTAAAAGGAGTCAGCAACCCAAGTAAGGAAGATATTTTCTTCAGAAAATTTGGCTTTACAAGCAAACCCAGTAAGTAGCTATTTCCACAAAATTGCATAAGGGTCATTATTAAGAGAAAAGATCATTCTCCTTTGAAATAAATTGAAGATCTTCTATATTATGAGAAATTATTCTTTTTAAAAAGGTAATTAATTCTAAATTAGAAGAAATATTATAAGGGAATGATTATATTGTTGGTGGAGCTAATGTATAGCTACTCATCAATTTGAAGTGGAAAATGAGGTACAAAGTATCAATTTATTAATGATGCGGAGGACTGATATATTTTATGGGGTGACTTTGCGCTCAGATTTGAATCATTTCAAATCCTGTCAATTAAACCACACCGTGATTAAGGGTGCAAACTCCAGAGGATTAGGTTCATTGTTTTTCATGACCAAGTTCTCCAAGAAGGTTACAACTGATAGGGTTACGTTTTCTAGCAAACAAATTTTCATCTCAAGCAAGAAAGTAGGGATGCGTGTAGGGTTTCTATCTCTAGTTTTAACATCTGTGCATAACAGGAGCTTAGGTGTTGAGCAGAATGGGTAAATGTGGAAAGGTTAACCACTCTGAGCCAGCAAATACCAGATTTGTCGATTCCAGAGCAAAGCCCCAATTTCAAGCAACAGGCTGGTACAAGTTTCTAAAGAAATTTTCATGGGAAAATGTAGTTGTTGCACAGGTATTTGCTAAAAGTTTTGACGAGGAGAAATTCAATCTTGGAAGAAAAACCTTCAAAATCACCGAGACCATTATAGCCAGGGCTACCTAGACTTCGGCTACTGGAGAATGTTGGTTAAAAAAGAAAATGTTGCAAGAAAATATCCCTACACAACTCTATACAATAGTGATTTATACCATTACCACTGTGGTCCTAAGTTGGCAAGCTGTGTATTATGGCTATATCTGCAAGTGGTGGAAAGTTAAGTCATCACCCAAGAAACAACATGAAGAATGTGCTAGCAATGCTCTGTCCAGACAACATGAAAAAACAAAGATAGAGCCCGTGAATTTATAAGAAAGTATAGATGATTCTTGTAATAATGGAAATTACGTGGCAATCAAGCTAAGACTAAACAACAAACTCATTGCTAATCCTAGTCCGAAAGATGAAATTATAAGTGCTGATAAAAAACCAAGAATTGAAGCTAAGAAGACTGTTATCACTCTAATAATTCTCAAAAGTTGTGAGAATTTTTATTTTAGTTTAAAGAATATCAGAGGTAACCACAAACCTACTTTTAAGCCCTAGGATCTAGCCTTCCTAATGCTCATAGAGGGCTCTCTCTATAAGATTTAACTTTGTTGATTGGTATTTGATTTTAGGCTAGTTATATAGGGAAAATTGGTTTTGGGGTTTTGATTTAGTTTGGTGGGGAAATCACTTAATTAGATGGATAGCTATAGATCTGTATCCTATTGGGAAAATGGAGTCAATGTGTCAAGCAGTCATATCATGATTAAGGTCTAAAGATAAATGTTTACAGGGCAAGATAGTTGAGTCACTTCAGATCTTCAAGGCTGATGGTGAAATGGTTTTGATCGGGATAAAGAGCAATTAAGGGTTCTTAAATCTGGATAAGGAGTGAAAAAGTAGAGGGCAATTGAAATCAGGGAGCAATTAAGGGTTTCCTAATCTGGATATCAGTTGAAGACATATAAATGAAAATCAGTCAAGACATAGTGCTTTTAACAAATTCTGAAATAACAATTCCTGATTTACCATTCAGATATAGAACACGTTCATGAATATATGGAAAACATGTGAAAATTGACAAAATGACAAGTGAAATACTTCACTGCAGTAGCCCAACACATGAATCCTGTAATATGATGCTTTATTTCCTATGATCCAGTCTGCTGACTTGAACTTGATAAAATAAACCCTTAGGTTCAGAATAGTATAAGTACAGAAATGTTTAGCAATTAATCCACCCTCAATAATTCAAATGATGAATTATTTATACAAAAACTAGTACAAAATATCCTAGAATAAACTTAGGAATTTTTCTTGGAAAATAAATATCTTCATGAAAGAAGATAGTGACAACTACTTAACTAATTTCTAGCTGTCCTATTTATTGGAATAAAATAGTTTGTTGTTTTGATTTACGCTGCAGCTGGAAAAATGAGGTGTCCTTTACATGACAGTTTCATCTTTCATCTGATTTGATCTTCAATCTTTCATCTAATACACTTTCAATTGATACACTTTGACTGATACACTTTCAACTGATACACTTTCACTGCAGAAAACTGTTACTGCTGATATAAAAACATCAACTCTATTTTTTACCTTTCCTGCTCTGTTTTCACTGTAATCTGATTTTACAGTAGATCAGTTAATTTCTCCTAGAACTTAGCTTCTGGAAATTTAATCTTCATAAGCCTTCTTAAGTTTTCATCAGCTTTAGTGTATTTTGAAAACGCTGGTTTGTTTACAAAAAGGTGTTTTACTTCATGCTGCAAGTAAAACAGATTTTCAAAATTTTTATACAATACTTTCCCTGTTGGGATTCCCTGCAAAGCTGATTTATTTATCTGCTCTTTAGCAAATTCTCTCATCTTTTTGTCATAATCCTCCTGTTTCATCAATTTGTCATTGATTATTAGAGGTTCTGGAAGGCCCTTTTGCCTTAAAATATCAAATTTGATCATAAATATTGTGATTTCCATTTCCATGTTTTGTCACTTTTCTTCTAATTGTTTCATCAAGTTCTTCTTGGATATTACCTTCCTTACTTCAAGGATGGTTTCTGTTCTCTGTAATTCCAATTTCATCCAGTTCTTGTTTATTTTTGGAATTGAGAAATGTAATAATTTCTAAGGCCTCTTCAGGTTTTTTACCTAGCTCCTCTTTGGTCTTTTGTATTGCTTCATTTGCTGCTTTTAATAAATATTTCTGCTCATAAATTACCTGTATGGATGGAAAAATATCATTGACTGCTTCAATGATATTGGACCATAATTGGTTTTTAACATGAGCCATAGGTTCTTTCAAAGTCAATTCTGTTTCCAATTTCTTGAGTTGTTCATTCAACCTTTTGGCCTTTTTCTCTTCATTCTTGGCATTAATTTCTGCAAGTTTTTTGGCATCTTCAAGATTTTAATCTGTTCTTTTAAACTATTTATCTCATTGGTTTGGATGGACATGTCTTGCATTTCCTTTACCAATTTACTTGCCTCATCTGATTGCTGGGCTGTTTTTGTTGAAGACTCAGTGGCAAAAGTTGTTGATGAAGTTACTGACACTACTGTAGCCATTGGAACATTTGGAGCTAGTGTTTCTGCTAGAGTAGATGGCACTACTGTTGTAACTACAGGAATTATAGTAGCAGGGACTTCCTGTGCTTTGGTGGCTTCCTTTTCTTGGACTAATTTGTCCATCTCAATCTCCATTTCTTTAATCTGGGATGTCATATGCAATATGAGACTCATCATCTCATCCTTTTGATTAGTATCCTGCAAAATATCTTTAGCTTGAGGATGCTTAGTAGGAGGCAGTTTCAACTGTTTCTTAAGTGCAACAATATCAACATTCTTCTTTTTAATTAATTCTTCTATAGCTTTTATGTTTTGAGGATCATAACCTACCTCAAGCACTAACTCCTCCAAGGATTTGATTCTGATATCCTTTGCATATGAAGAAGCTTTCTCCAGTTTGAGTTGATCTCTTACATTTATCAAAGTATTTTGAAGCTTTTGTGCACTCATTGCTTTTGTAGTCATTGTGGAATAAAGCATCTCTCCTACTTGTTTATGGAATTCAATTTGGTCCAGGGGATGAATATCTTGGACTAGGACTTCAAAATCAACGTTTTTATAATCAGATGTTGTTTTAGGAGTTGGTACTGTTGGCTGGAGCACTGTCATCAAAATTTTCTTGTTCTTGTAATCAAAGGCTGAAAGCAGTCTGTTTTGTATGCTAGGAGTCTGCTTTAAGTACTGAGAATATATTTCATTCTTGATTTCTTCATTATTAGCCTTAATCTCGTTGTACCTTTCCTTGATGTCCATATCCTTTTCTTTTGTTTTCTTTGATGATGACACTTCTATACTATGCTTTTTCTAAATTAACTGTGTATTAGAAGTGGTTGGCTGTTGTTCATTTTCAACTACTGTAGGAGGCACAATGTCTTTTTCTGAAATCTCTGTGTCTATGATCTCAACTGTCTCTTTTTCTTTGCTTGTAGGATTAATCTTTGGCTTTTTGCTGTACCTGAGTTTGAACTTTGTCTCTGTAGTAGTCTCAGCTGTGTAAGACCCTTCTTCCCTGTTTCTTTTCATACTTTTGTCTTCCCGAGCTGGAGTCTGCAAAATGTGACTAGTATCACTTTGCTTATCAACTTCTACCAGTGTATTCTCTATCCATTCAGACTGGTTTGAGAATTTTTCAATATCAGGCTTCTTTTCATGAATGTATGGAGTTAATTTACATTTAACTCTCATTTTTCTGATTATACCAAAGGGATCATAATTCCAAATAAAACTAGTGTTGAACTTGAACTCCTGTAACTGCTTTTTTGCCTCTGAACCTGCTTCTCTGTTATTACATATGAATGGACCAACCTAGTACTTCAGTTTGAATTGGGTCTTTTTATTTGTAGCCAAGAAATTTACAACATCTGAATTTAAGATTTTCCTTATATACTCTAAAGCAAACAACCTCATAGGGAGGTATTTTGGCAACTTGTAAGGAATAATGTTTGACCCATAAACTTTGATTTTAGTGTGATTTTTGTAGAAATTTGAATAACTGATATATTATTCACCGAGATTCTCTTGATCACACACTATTTTAGCTTCATGCATAATACATAATCTCTTCTACCATTGATCATTAATTGCGGAAATAAAATCAATTGCATGCACACATTAAAACCATAAACAATCACACATATGAACACAGTATTTAATGGGAAAGCTTAAAGATGAAAACCCCCAACTATCTGTATATTATATGTCATGGAGATCATGTAAAAATCATAGTACAAAGCTCCTCACAAGCTCTCAGCACTACCTCCATTTGCTAAACACTATCAAGCTAGATCTAGCAAAACACATGCTCCAATATTTTTCCACTTGATAGCCAGCCTCTATTGCGTTTTCAATGCTATGGGATGGCTCATTAAATAGATAAACCACTTGGCTTGTACTGCACAATCCTCATGGGCTTCTCCACCTATATGTGTGTTGCAAATAGCAACAATATAGTCACAACTGATAGTTAACCTTCTCTTTCACCTATCTCTGCACTGGTCTCCACTGAAACTGTCCATGCACTGAAGTTAACTGATGCATTCTTTAGTTGATTAATGAGTTTATAATTAGTGAATTAATTAATAATTAATTCACACCACTCTCACTAATTGTATCAATTAGTTTAATTGAATACAAATAGCTCAACTATGTTTAGATTAGTTAAACTGAACACAACTCCATCAACTCCTCAATCAACTCCACCAAACTCACTCACATGAGTTCTAACTGAAGTCATCATGCAATAGCTCCACTTAGACCATAGGAATAGCGTAATTCCTTCTGTCAGCTGCATGTGCCACATCCAGGCATCAAACTGAAGTGCTCCAAGATAATAAGATAATGTTTAGAGTCTAAATATTATTAAGAGCTAATAATATTCGACATATATATTTTTAGAGTGGCAATATAAAAATAGATTCCGCCCAGTGTGTCTAAAAATAGAAGTCCATATATTTTTTCCAACTTGACCAACCATCCACAAATAGCATCTTGCAACTCATAGAACATGATCCATATGTCTAAAAATAGACTTTGCGCCAAAAATAGCCTGCGGGCCCACTTAGGGAAGGCAACTTCTTTCCACTAAGCTCTGTCATCTTGTTGCATTCTCAACACTCCCTCTCAACAAGATACAAATTATCTGCAACCCCTATCCTGCCCCTGTGGTATTCGAATTTTCTCCTGGTGAGCACCTTCGTCAAGATATCAGCATCCTGATCCTCCGTAGGAATGTATGAAAGTAACATGATCCTCCGCTGCACACAATATCTGATATGAGGATACCAGATGTCAATGTGTTTGGATCTATCATGAAATACTGGATTAACCGAGAGTTTGATGCAACTATGATTATCACAATAAATCACAGTAGGCTCCAAGTGTGAACCGAACAACCTGACCAAGATCTTCCTCATCCATATAGCTTCGCATGTAGCCAAACTCGCTGCCATATACTCGGCCTCTGCTGAACTGAGTGCCACAGATCTCTGCTTCCTGCTGTACCAAGAAACTGTTGTCGACCCGATACTGAAAATCCCTCTAGATGTGCTCTTTCTGTCCGTTGGGCTCCTTGCCCAATCTGCATCCGTGAAGCCACATAGCCTCACCTCATCCGACTTTCTGTACCATAGTCCATATCCCGATGTGCCTATGAGATATCTCAATACATGCTTTCCTGCCTTCCAGAAGAGCTTGGTTGGCTTAACCATAGCTTGTGAAAGCTGGTTAACAGCATAGCATATGTCGGGTCGTGTATTGACAAGATACATAAGCGACCCCACCAACTGTCGATAAAACAGTGGCATCCACTACCTCCGCTGAAGTAGCATCCTCCTTCCTCCAACCTCTAGGAAGAAGAGTATCAACAGGCTTGCAACCATGCATGTTGAACTTCTCCAGTGTCTCCCGGGCATACTTACCCTGAGAAACAAATAGTCCATCACTATGCTGCCAAATTTCCAATCCCAGGAAATAATGAAGGAGGCCCAAGTCCTTCATCTCAAACTCCTTTGCAAGATCATCCTTGCATGAGTGTATCAATAGCTCATCACCTGTCAGAATCAAATCATCTACATAAAGTACAATGATCAGCAACTTACCCTCCACCACAATCGGTATAGGTTCGAATCCGCCTCACTCTTGGAGAATCCAAGTACGGTGAAATAGCGTATCTGTGTGTACCAAGCACGAGTGCTTGTTTCAGCAACCACAACGCTCTCTTGAGCACCGCACACATGCGACACTGCGAGATCTCAAAAACTTCGGGGGCTGCTGTATGTACACCTCCTCCTTAATGACTCCGTTGAGGAATGCAGTCTTCACATCCATCTGATGAATGTGCCACCCCATCTGCGCTGAGAGAGCAAGAATCGTCCGTATGGAAGAATACCTTGCGACATGTGCAAAGGTCTCCTCATAATCGATTCCATCTATCTGTGAGAAGCCTCGAGCAACAAATCTTTCCTTGTACTTCTCCACACTCCCGTCAGCCACCTGCTTCACTTTGTAGATCCATCTCGAACCCACCACTGATTTCCCCTCCGGCCTTGGGACAATCTCCCATGCACTGTTTCTGACAATCAAATCATGCTCTTCCACCATGGCATCTACCCATGCGGGGTCCTCCACAGCTTCCTCGAAAGAGGATGGCTCTGTCACGACACATTTGCTCACAAGAGCCATATCGGTATACCGATCGAGGTGACTATCTGCGTACGCATTTGTGCTGTAGGTGGTCCTACAACCTTCTCTGCATCTTGAGCCGGTCGCTCAGCTTCTGTAGTGCGCTTGCGCCCTCTGATGGTTGGCGCTGCATGAGTGGTCTCTTCCACTCCATGAACTTCCTCTTGTGGCTGATCCACATCCGGAAGCTCATCCTTAGGAACTAATAGCTCCTCATTTGCATGCAAGTGTGGCTCCCTCTCAAGCGAACACTTCATGGCTTTCTCCTCCTGAAATTTGATATCCCGTCGCACAACAGTCTTGCGACTGTCTGGAAAATACACACGATAGTTGTGGGGCGTATCAGTGTACCCCACAAATATTCCAACCTCTGCGGTCGGATCCAGCTTCTTTCTGGCATCCTTTGTCACATGCAAGTAGACAGGTGAACCAAAAATCCTCAAATGGGAAATATCAGGTCTCTTACCAGAAAACGCCTCCTCCGGTGTACTCATGCCAAGTATCTTGTGAGGACAACGGTTCTGCACATATACTACAGTATTGCATGCCTCTGCCCACAAGTGAATGGGTAGGCCCTGATCATGCAACATCGCCCATGCAGCACCCACGATCGTTCTGTTCTTCCGCTCAGCAACCCCGTTCTGCTGTGGGTTATGAGGTGCTATGAGCTCTCTTCGAATTCCTTCTACGCTGCAAAAGTCCTTGAATTCACCAGAGATGAATTCACCACCATTTTCGCTCCTAAGAGCCTTCACCTGCTTCCCCGATTCTTTCTCAACTAGTGCCTTGAACTCACAGAACTTTGAGTATGTCTCGCTCTTCTTCTGCATGAAGAAGATCTAGCACTTACGAGAAAAATCATCAAAAAATATCACATAATACATGTGCTTTGCTGTCGAAGCTGCTGAGAAAGGTCCACACACGTCTGTGTGAATTCTCTCAAGGATCGTCGTGGCGCGACTATCCTTCTCGTGAAAGGTGGCTTTCACAAATTTTCCTAAGGTACATCCCTTGCACTGATATGACTGCGCAAGAGTACCCTTAGGAAGCCCAGTAAAAATCTGCTGCAGTATCTTCAAAGCTCCATGGTGAAGGTGGCCCAATCTCCGGTGCCACAACTCGCCATCATCCCGGCTCACCACTCCTTCTGCCTTGCATGCCATTGTTGCGCAACCATCTACCTGCAATTGATAAAGGTTCTTAACTCGAACCCCTATCCTCCGGGTCTCACCAGTTTCCTTATTGCGTAGGAAAGCCTTTCCTTCGCTAAAGACAACATCATATCCCTTGTCTTCTAACATCGCCACAGAGATAAGATTCTTCTTCAATCCTTGAACATGCATCACTTCCTTCAATCTGAAGGGTTTACCAGACTCCCTCTCAAAGGAAATGGTACCGACACCGGTCGCACTGTATCTACCATCATCGCCCATCTTGATGTGCACTTCAAGATCTTTCTCATCCAGATCAGTAAACAAATCTCTATGTCCTGTCATGTGAAAAGACGCACCACTGTCTAGAAAACACACTGAACCCGTCACACTTGAGACCAAGCATGCAATCAGCGAAAAATCTAGCTCAAACTGCGAGGCTAAGGCCTCTCCAGCTGCAGTCCCAACAGCCTGCTTATTTTTCTTCTTCTGTAGACAATTTGTGGCATAATGTCTGTGTTGGTGACAGTGGAAGCACTTCACCTTGGACATGTCCTGCTTCTTGCCTTTCGCACCGGATTGAGAAGATTTCTTGTTCTTCCCCTTCTTTGCTTTGGCAGCCAAAGCGCAATTCTCTTCATCAGAGTTATTTGATGAAGATCCGTCCCTGGTACTTTGCCTTATCTCCTCTTGCACAAGATCCGACCAAAGTCGCTCCCATCCTGGAAATTTCTCCCGACCTGGCAGGGTCACATTAGATACAACTCTTCGGAAGACCTAGGAGAGCCAAGCTCACCAAGTCCTCGTCATCTACAGTCACCCCCACACTTCCCAGCTCATCCCTGCATTGGGTGAACTTCGTGAGATACTTGGGCATACTGTCTCCTCTCTCCATCTTTATGTTCCTGAGCTTATCCTTGAGCGCCAACTTCCTCTGGTCACTCTTGCTTTAGAATAGATCTGTCAAGGCTTTCCACATCAAGAATGGAGAAGCCTTACCATGCAGGCTAGACACAATGTGATCCTTCACGCCCTCCAACATAATCCTTCGACATTTTGTTGTCTTCTTTTGCCAAGCTTCAACTACGGTAGCATCGGTAGAAGTAGGCTTTGGGAATTCTGCATCTATGAACTCCTTCAACCCATTTTCATCTAACACTGCCTCAATCCTGTCCTTCCATGCAATATAATTCGAGCTGCCCTCGAGCATACTCAAATGTGTCCAGTTGAAAGACATCTCAGAGTTCGACACAAAGAAAACCTTTCTGAGTCGAATTCACGGCTAAAACTCCAACGGCACAATGTCTGCATTGCTCAATGATCATCAAACTCAGGCCCTGTGGCAAAATTTGAACTGATATATTATTCACCGATATTCTCCTGATCACACACTATTTTAACTTCATGCATAATACAAAATCTCTTCTACCATTGATCATTAATTGCGGAAATAAAATCAATTGCATGCACACATTAAAACCACAAACAATCACACATATGAACACAGTATTTAATGGGAAATCTTAAAGCTGAAAACCCCAACTATCTGTATATTATATGTCATGGAGATCATGTAAAAATCATAGTACAAAGCTCCTCACAAGCTCTCAGCACCACCTCCAATTGCTACACACTATCAAGCTAGATCTAGCAAAACACATGCTCCAATCTTTTGCCACTTGATAGCCAGCCTCTATTGCGTAATCAATGCTATGGGATGGCTTCATTAAATAGATAAACCACCTGGCTTGTACTGCATAATCCTCATGGGCTTCTCCACCTATTTGTGTGTTGCAAATAGCAACAATATAGTCACAACTGATAGTTAACCTGCTCTTTCACCTATTTCTGCACTGGCCTCCACTGAAACTGTCCATGCACTGAAGTTAACTGATGCATTCTTTAGTTGATTAATGAGTTTATAATTAGTGAATTAATTAATAATTAATTCACACCACTCTCACTAATTGTATCAATTAGTTTAACTGGATACAAATAGCTCAACTATGTTTAGATTAGTTAAACTGAATACAACTCCACTAACTTCCTCAATCAACTCCACCAAACTCTGTCACATGAGTTCTAACTGAAGTATCCATGCAATAGCTCCACTTACCCTCAGGAATAACGTAATTCCTTCTGTCAGCTCCTGTGCCACATCTGTGCACTTAACTGAAGTGCTCCAAGAGAATAAGATAATGTTTAGAGCCTAAATATTATTAAGAGCTAATAATATTTGACATATCTATTTTTAGATTGGCAATCTAAAAATAGATTCCGCCCAATATGTCTAAAAATAGAAGTCCATCTATTTTTTCTGACTTGACCAAACATCCACAAATAGCATCCTGCAACTCATAGAACATGATCCATATGTCTAAAAATAGACATAGTCTAAAAATAGACTTTGCGCCAAAAATAGCCTGCGGGCCCACTTAGTGAAGGCGACTTCTTTCCACTAAGCTCTATCATCTTGTTGCATTCTCAACAATTTTGGTATAAATACCAATCACCTATCTTGCATTGTTCAAACAATTGTAAAACTTTCTTGATTTCATTGCTGATCCTGGGCTGAACACTGTTGTTTAGCATATTGACCAATGGATGGATGATAGAATCTGTAAACTCTGCATAAGTGAATTCATCTAACTCCTTCCTGATCAAGGAAGTCCAGAATACAATAGATTGTGGATTTCCTTCCACATCCATATTTTGAAGAGTTATAGGAAACTTTTCAGGTTGAAAATAAAGGAACATGTGTAAAAGAAATGAAGAATACCTAAATACACCTCCAATAGGCAGTTTGATTAGTTGTTCATGGATGCTATCAACAATGTATTGGGAAAAGTTAAAGATAACCA
Source organism: Pinus albicaulis (assembly GCA_034641835.2). NCBI lineage: Eukaryota > Viridiplantae > Streptophyta > Pinopsida > Pinales > Pinaceae > Pinus > Pinus albicaulis. Next base: position 1,801,981,814 of record CM076578.1, on the reverse strand, counting down.
TAGGGGGCTGGACAGGTACAAAAATGGAAAAGAAACCAATCACTGATGCATCAACACGTTCATCTATGAAATATCCAAGGATAAAAGATAGGATGGAAATAATGTGTCTGGTTCTTTCTGAGAATTTTGTAGAGGTATATGGAGGATTGAGTTTGGGAATTTCCATATAGGATGGCACGAAGGTTTGAAAAATTTGGAATCTCTTGGGAAAATTCAACTCAAAAGTTTTGTACTAGGCTATAATTGAAACATCTGGGTAATAGATTCAGCTGTAATAGTAAACAACACTTCCTTTTCAGAATTCACAATGGCTCTTTGATCTGGAGAATAACAATATTGGCATAATCTGATAGCTTCTGGGCATGGGTGAGTGTGAGGGACAACATATTTGGGAAAATTTGATTCCCAAATAACTACCTCATCTGGTTGATCTAAGGATTTCTCTTGGCTCCAGCAGTGGAGCTCAAGAAGGTTGAACTCTGTAACAGGATTAGTGATTTTGAAGTCTACATCTGCCAGGGGAACATGTTCTACATCTACAACAGGGGGTTGTAGAGGGTTGATCATAGGAGTGCTTTTGGAAGCCATAGATTGGTTTGATTTATCAATTTTATACTTTTTGACCTTTAAAACATCGATTTAGGCCTAAGAAACACTTCTGTAAGTTTAAACAGTTTACAAAAGGACATTAGATATAGCAGAGGTTCTATTTTTTGATGAAAATGGTATAATTATGATCACTCTGACTCAAAACTTCATTTTCTGTATAAAAAACTAATTTCTTTACCTTGTAGCCTCAGTAAATGATATATAGGGTTTACAGTAAAATTTCTATGATGAAACAATCCTAGAACATCACATTTTATGCAGAAGGGCTTCTGAATACTGTAGAAAAGGCTTTGGATGTCTTAGAGGGCCTTTTAAGGTTTGCAGATGGTTAAACTCACTCCAAATTTTCTCTAAAACAAGTCAAAGCTTCAAAAACTATGGAAAATTCTCAAGGTTTGTATATAGGAAGAATTAATGAAGAAAATGGGGTATTCTTTAGGCATACTCTAAAGGATTCAATGAACTGTAAAACTCTTTCAGAATTATGGATGAGTCTCTTTCTCTGAAGAATACCTGTGAAATTCAGAATTATGCTGTGAAGAAGGGTTTTTGGGGTTGGAAATCTTTCAAAAGCTTCTTCTAGCCTTTATATGCAATCTGGTGGTTCTTGCAGTGATTGTAGCAATTAATTTCGATGATTTATGTTAGTTTTTAGGCTAAAACAGAGGCGGTAGTGTTCTAATCTCGATTTAAAATGCTCTTGTGCACTGAAAATGGTCACAGAAGGTTCAAATGAATGCATTTTGGGTGTTTTATAAGTAATTTTTTGAACAGTGAATGCATTTACTACCGGTCAATTCAAATCTGTATGCAGTTTGGGCGCGGGGAGGGAATAACCGCCAATTGGTTTTCGCAACATCAAAAGGTGGTAAGCGAGATTGAGTAGATCGATGCGATCCAATAGAATTGGGACATGTGGAGGAGAGAAAAAGCGTTAAAACAAATTTTATCGCAAGGTTTGATTTCGTTATTGACCGCACAATGAAATATGCGATAACAGATCTGCATCATTAGATATGGCGGAAAGGAGCGAATGGCTAAGATCATGCGATGAAGCTGCGGGGTTGACAGGCATGGGGCCCAGGAAATGTATGCAACGGGATGTATTAAAATGTATTAAAACATAAGGTTTTAATACATAGTTTGGATATGCTTTATGATAGGAGAGTTAAAGTTTAATATAACAAATGAAATGAATATAAGTGTAAGTTTAACATAGGCGGGGTTATTATATAGTAGGGATAGTTATAACCTATGGGAGCGGGAATATAATAATCACGTGGGAAAATAAACCATTGGCTAAAAGTAAAATAAGGTTGGGAATAATTTTAAAAGGAATTAATATAATACGGGCTTTAAAGGCAAATAAGGAGCTAATATATGAAGTTAATGTATTAATAATGAAGTGCGATGAGGGATAAAAATAAACTAAGTCTAAAGTAAAACATAATAAAGGGATAAGTTTCATTGTTGAGAGTCCCAATATAATATTTTTACATTTAAACTTAGGATAAAATGTTTTTTTGGGTTTTTGGGTATTTTTGGGGCATAAGGAGAATTAGTTAAAGGGTTTTACTTTCCTTAAATATAATGAATTTTACACTTAAGGAAAAGGGGATTTTTTTGCAAGTGAGCTGAATGATAATGGGAAAAATGGAAAAATGAAGGGGAAATAATAAAAATGGAGGGGATGGAGTATTTTTACAAGGGATTTGACTTTTAAAGGGAGTTAGTGATTGAATTGACCAATTTATGCTTATCCAGGATTTGTAAAAACTACTTCTGCCTACCCATATGCTACCCTAACATTTTTTCTTCATTTACCTGGAAGCATTTGAGCTTGCAAACCCTTGTTCATTTTTCTTTTAAAACAACAAACTAACTAATTCTATCTTTATTTATTCCAAGGGCTCAAATTAAACTGTTGAGCTCCTCATTTATTCTCTACCTAACTACTGATTTGACAAGATTAAACTCTTTGGCTAGATCTTTATTCTCTATCTAACAACATGAGATTTAAAGCATGAAAAGTCAAGATTAAGCTGTTTGACTTATCATGGATTATGTCATTTTGAACAATCTGCACATAATCATTTATTTTGCAGTAAAAGTAACAGTAGTGGCACTTGGATTTGCATCACTTTCATGTTTTATTTTTATCTCTTTTTTGTTTGGGGTCCATTTTTCTATTCTTTTTTTTTATATTTTTTCTTTTAAGTCCTTTGATTTTTCTTTTAGGACTTTTACCCTCTTTACATTTTTTATTTTATTTTCCTGATATGGGAAACAATATGCAGAAAGAAAAGTATTTACATATTATAAGACTAATCAAAGTTAACTCAAAATTTATGAATCCTATTATTATAGGACCCTAACAATGGCTCCACATGGGGATGACATTTCCTGGTGAAATGTCAAGAACTTTGAGACTAGTAGCCTTTGAATCTGACTGTGTTGGCCTTGGAACTATTTTCTGAGCTTTGCAATTATTCATACTTATGATATTTTATCCTTCAAAGCTCAGGGCCTTCTCTCTAGGCTTCAACTTTGTTAGCAAAACGTCCAATCCAATCTAAAATCTGCAATGTTATGTACAATGTGTAAAGTAAATAAATTGAACTAATGTTATTCTTGGGAATAGTAATGCTTCAGCATTCTACCATTGACATGTCCACCTGGCAGATCTGACCCATCCAACTCCTTCAAAAAGAAAGCATTGTTACCTCTATAACCATAAATAACATAAGGGCCTTTCCATAAGAAATCAAATTTCCCATGTTTACCTTTCTCTTCTCTTCTGGAATCCCACTTTAGAACTTTTTCACCTATATAGAAATCATCTTCTTTAGTCTTCTTGTCAAATACCTTTTTAATATTTTCTTGGACAACTTGAGACTTAAGATAGACCTCTTCTCTGGTTTGTTGCAAGTGTATGGTTTGGTTTATCCTTCTCTGGATATCATTAGTTTCAACCTGCTGTTCTTGGATTATTTTCATCACTGGTACTCCTAGAGAGGATGGAAAAACAACATCCATCCCATATACAAGGTGGTAAGGGGATGTACCAATAGATTTCTTTGTTGTAAGTCTATCTGCCCATAAGACATTGACTAATATTTTGTTCCAAGTTTTCTTATTATCTTCTAGTAGTTTTTTGATGATGTTCACAAGGCTTTTATTGGAGGATTCATCAAGGCCATTACCTTGAGGGTAATATGCAGTAGAATTGCCAAGGGTAATGTGGTATTTATGGCAGAAGTCAATCATATTTTTAGACTTGAATGCTGTTGCATTATCATCGATGATATTTTTGGGGCATCCAAATCTTGAGAGTATGTTGTTTTCTAAAAATGAGTTTATGACAGTGTCAGTGGATTTCCTGGAAGGTATGGTTTCAATCCACTTAGTGAAATAGTCAGTGGCTGTCAAGACCACCTATGTTGGGCTGAGGATGGAGGGTGAATTTCACCAATGAAGTCAAGACCCCATTGTTGAAAAGTAATTTCTGTCAAGGTGGGTTTTAAGGGTAAATTTGACACTTGTGACAGGAGGTCACATACTTTTTCACATCTGCAAACAATGTAGGCCAGTAAAAACTAGCTCTCAAAATTTTATCTGCAATTGTCTTCTAGTATAGATGTCCTCCACAATCACCTGCATGAAATTCTTCCAAAATTTTATCAACTTCTTCTTTAAGCAAACAATTAAATAAAATACCACCATGATCTTTCCAAAAGAGTGCATTATCTATGATACAAAATCTTATTTCCTTCAACTTTAAAAATCTAGCTTTGGTTCTTGACAATCCAGGAGGAGCTTGTAAATTAAGTAATACAAATATAATATCTACATACCATGGTGAGTCTAAAAAGGCTTCACTGATCTCTGGAGTTGCCATCTCTTCTTGATCATATATTTGGGAAATAAAATTAATATCTAAAGCATGACAATTTGATTCAGCCATGAGTTTGGATAAAACTTTACCTTTTATAAGTTTGGTGGGCTTAATTTCTATGTCATATTCTAAAATAGTGGCAATCCACTTGCCTCTTTTACCATCATGCCCATTCTGTGTTAGAATGTCCTTTACAACTGCATTTGGAAGATAGAAAATTATATGAGAATATAAGATATATACTCTAAAATCTTTGATAGCTTTCACTAATGCTAGTGCTTGCTTTTCCATGATGTTATATTTCAGAGCAACATATTTAAGTGATTTGTTGAAAAAATCAATGGGCTGCTTATACCCCTGATCATTTTTCTGTAGTAATACTACAACAATAGTATGTTCTAAAGCAAAAGAAAAAATAATGAAATCTTTTTTAAAGTCAAGACTTATTAAGATTGGTGTTTTTGTCAAGGCTTGTTTAATTTATTCAAATGATTGCTTTGCCTCCACAGTCTATTTAAGTACTGAGTATTTTTTCAACATGTTCTTAAGTTCTCTGATTATTTTTGCTAGGTTGGAGATGAATCTTCTGAGAAAATTTATTTTACCTAAGAAATCTTGTAATTCTTTAATATTCCTAGGATGACTAATGTTCAGAATGGCCTCTATTCTAGCTGGGTCTATTCTAATTCCCTCTTTAGATATAATATGCTCTAATAATTTACCTTCTTCCAGTCCAAATAGAGTCTTTTTAGGATTTAGATAAATGCCAAATTTCCTACATTTGATAAATACTTGTCTTAGGTGATCTAGATGTTCAATGTCAGTTTTTGAAAATACTGTAATATCATCTAGATAGATCACAAGGAAATCATGAATTTCTTAGCAAAGGCTATATCCATAGCTCTTTGAAAAGTAGCTCCTGCATTCATTAACCCAAAAAGCATTTTCACATACATGAATGTACCCCGTGGAGTAGTAAATGTAGTTTTATCTTGATCTTCTTTCTAAACTAAAATCTGGTTATACCCAGAGAATCCATCAAGTAATGAAATTCTGGATGAACCAACCACCCTCTGTAAAATGTGATCCATCTTGGGAAGAGGGTAGTTGTCTTTTAAGGACACTTTATTTAAATTCCTGAAATCAACTGTTGTGAAACCAACTCCAAAAATAGAAGAAAAGAGATATCAACGCCTTAGAAATAAGCCACTTTGAGGGGGCAGCCTCCAATACATTACATAAATGAAAAATTCTTGGATGATACAAATTACAAAACCTCCTTTCTATATATAGGGGTCCATAGGGCCACAATTTAATCCTAGTGGGGCCACAATGTAATCCTAGCCGACCTAAAAATAATAATTTAAGGGCAAAATAATAACAATATGGGGGTTACAAGGGTACAATAATAACAATAAGGGGGTTACACTAACAAAAATAAGGGACTATACTAGTAATATAGGGACCTAACATGCCCCTCTCCTTTAAAAAAGTTTTGTCCTCAATGCTTGAGTAGCTCTGGGTACTTCTGTATAAAATTCTCATCCTCCCATGTAGAATCTTCAGTGGGTAAGTTCTTCCACTTGATGAGATACTCTGAAATTGATCGATTTTGTAGCTGTCGAGTTCTGGTTTTCGTGACTGCTTCAAGTTCCAATATGATTTTTCCTTCCTCATCAATTTCTGGAAATATTGTTTGAACTATAAGATTTTCACCTATAACATTCTTTAAGCATGAAACATGGAAAATTGGATGCACTCGTGAAGAAGCAGGAAGCTCCAATTTGTATGCCATAGTACCAATATTTTGCAACACCTTGTAAGGACCATAGTACTTTGGCGATAATTTATTATCCTTCTTAGCTTGCTTGAGGGACATTTGTTTGTATGGTTGTATCCGTAAAAATATCTAGTCTCCTACATCAAAACTTCTCTCGCTACGATGTTGATCTGCCTGTTGTTTCATTCAATTTTGTGCCAAATTCAAGTTGTCCTTTAAGAGTTGGAGAACTTCTTGTTGATGCTCGATTTCATCTTCCACTGCTTGAACCTTCGAATTTTCTCTTAAAGATGATGTGATAGATGGTGGATGATATCCATAAAGTGCCATAAATGGGGTCATTTTTGCTGTAGTATGGAAGGAAGTGTTATACCACCATTCAGCGAGAGGTATCTGCTTGCTCCATTGTGTTTGTTTATCAGATACAAAACAACGAAGATATCTTTCCAAACATTTATTTACTATCTTAGTTTGACCATCGGATAAAGGATGATAAGATGAGCTATGAGCTAATTGAGTACCCAAAAAAGAAAATAACTCCGTCCAAAAATTTCCAGTAAAAATGGGATCTCTGTCGCTCACAATAACCCTTGGGCTTCCATGTAGCTTTTGAATTGTGTCCATAAATGTAGTAGAAACTGTACTTGCTTTAAATGGATGAGATAATGCAAAAAAGTTTGCATACTTGGTAAGTCTATCAACTACCACCATGATGACACTCTTTCCTTCGGACTTAGGTAAACCTATGATAAAATCCATGGAAATCTCCTCCCAACATTGACTTGGAATGGATAAAGGTTGTAGAAGACCCGAGGTGTTAATTGTCTCAAATTTATTCTGCTTGCAAACCAAACATTTCGCCACAAACTTTTGAATATCAGATTTAAGGCCATCCCAAAAAAATCATTTCTTCACCCTGTGGTAAGTTTTTAAAAATCATGAGTGTCCTCCTAAAGGAGAAGTGTGCAATTCCAAAAGAATCTTTTGTTTTCGTTGGGAATTCTTACAAAGATATAAGCGATCTTTGTACCATAAGGAATAATTTTTCCAACTAAATGTATCAGATGTACTAGGATCTTGCTGCAAATTTTGAATGAGTGTCCACAATTCTTCGTCCTTCTTCCATTCATCTCTTGCTTCGGTTATCCAATCTGGTTGGATAATAGAAATTGCACAAAGCAATGCTTCCACCTCTTCATTCTTTCTTGAGAGTGCATCTGCAACAACATTAAGCTTTCCTTTTTTGTAGATTATTTCAAAGTCATAACCCAACATCTTTGTGACCCATTTTTGCTGCTCTTCTGAAGATAGTCTTTGTTCGAAAAAGTGTTTAAGACTATCATGATCAGTTTTTACCTTGAAGTGTCTTCCCATTAGGTAAGTTCGCCATTTCTTTAGTGCATGCAGTATTGCTAACATTTCCTTCTCATAAATAGTTTTTTGTAAATACTTTCCTTTGATTGGACGACTTTCAAAAGCAATGGGTCTTCCTTCCTGCATTAAAACTGCACCAATTCCATTTCCTGAGGCATCACATTCCACAATAAAGGTTTTGTGAAGTCTGGCGTAGCTAAGACCGGTGCTAGGCACATTGCCTCTTTAAGATGTTCAAAGGCCTTAGTTGCTTCAGGAGTCCATGAAAATGCATCTTTCTTCAATAATGTTGTTAGAGGTGCTGCTATTCTCCCATAATTCTTAACAAACTTGTGATAATACTCTGTTAATCCGAGAAATCCTCGCAACTTCTTTATGGTTGTGGGGACTTTTCATTCCTTAATGGCTTTAATTTTCTTAGGGTCTACCTTAACACCCTCGTGAGATACAATATGACCCAGATATTCCACCTCTTGTACTCCAAAGAAACATTTGGATGTTTTTGCATATAATTGTTTCTCCTGCAATAGCTTGAGCACCTTGTCAACATGTTGAACATGATCCTTCCAAGACATGCTATAGATTAGTATATCATCAAAAAATACTAGCACAAATTTTCTAAGGAAGGGTTTGAAAATGGAATTCATCAACCCTTGAAATGTAGAAGGTGCATTGATAAGGCCAAAAGGCATGACCAAAAATTCATAATGACCCTCATGAGTTCGAAATGTTGTTTTCGGAATATCTTCAGTCTTCATTCTAATTTTATGATATCCTGAACGAAGATCGAACTTGGTAAAATAAATTGCTCCATGTAATTTGTCTGCTCAACTTAGTGTTCCTAAATTGATGTCATAAATTGTCAACCATGGCTAGTAAACTGTTGAAGTGAGGTGCACTATATGTGCCTAGGTATCTGTTTCTCACTATGTTGTGTTTAGTGTTTTTCTGATGTTTTTGGTTTTGTGGTTTTGTGTTAAAAAGGAAAAGAACTAAGTGTTGGTAAAGAGAAGTTGTTGGTTACACTAAAACAGAGCAAAACCTATTCTAAACTATGTATGGCACTTGAGAACAGAAAATGCAAAACCTTAACAAGAAAAATAACTCATAACATGAACTCAATAACTCATAACATGAACTCAATCCAATTCATTCATTAGAAATATGTTGGAATAACTTGAGAAAAGGATAAGTTTAATGCAATGAGGTTCTTCTAAGTAAACAACAACTTACAATATCACAAAAATCTCATCCATGGTTAGAAATTTGTTGGAACATAATTGGAAAAAATTATTTGTAGCATAGTAAGGTACCCTACTCTAAGTTAACTTATAACACTGAAATTAATCCATTCTGCAACTCAAATTGTCACTACTAAGCCTCATTCGAAAGTTAGAAATCTTTTGGAATAGTTTTGGAAAAAAGGCTATTTGTAAAATTATAAGAGATTGCAAAACAGTCAAGGCCTTGAATTGATATCACTAATTCCTGTCCATATGATGATGTGTTGGAAGAGGTTAATAACAAGAGTAGTTTGTAAATAATGAAGGCCTTGAAGTCTAATAGAACAGAACTAGCATACAACTAACTAATGAAACTTGAAATACATTAAACAAAACTGAACAAGAATGCAATCAATCAAACTTGAAATATAGTGAATAGAATTGAACTAGAGTGCCATTAACCTCTGGAGTATTACAACTGAACTAAAATGCAACTAATCTCTGAAATACTACAGCCCTATCTCGTTCAGTATTAGTGATATTTTGGAACAATTTGTAAGAACAGGACTAGCTGTAACATTTAATGTAAATGAGCATAAAACGTAAAGTTCAGAAAAATGCAACTAATTCCTAAAATACTACAGTTTTATCTCATTCAATTTTAGTGATATTTTGGAATAATTCGTAAGAATAAGACAGGCTGTAGCATCCGCTGCAAGTGAGTATAAAACACAAAGTTCAGAAAATTGCTTAAACTAGGAATGAAACAAGGCTAAAGTTACTTATCTAAACCAGATGCACAAAGCTTCTCGGGCAGTAGGGGCCCTCTACCACCGGATTAGCATAAAAATCTCCTCAAGATTGCCTCAGATCTTGCAATAAAGTGGTACTTATTTCATTAAAGTAAAAATACTTCAAAAACAAAGTATTACGGTCTTCTGAGATCTAGCAACGAAACATCAATCTAGCTAGCTGTCTTTCGGTCTCCCGAGTCATTCTTATAAGAAAATTACATAACTGCCCTAGAGAGGAAATAGGGATAAGTGTCTTTCCCAATTAAAATCAAATTAGAACTCTGGTGGAAGCCTCGTATTCTTGCTGGAGACATCTGTAGAGTCCCTGTCCTGGTAGGAATCTGCTTCTTAGTTTTGATCTCTTCCACGTGCATAACCACCTGTAGATTCTAGCTCAGACTTCGTAGAGAGCAAGAAATGATGGGGGAGTGTTGTGGAATTCAACCATATGTGTTTTTCTTTGAGGTGACACCTGGAACCTGTGTGAACATGAAGATATCTGCGGAATAGGCGACTAGCTACAGAATGGCTGCATTCTGTAGCTGAGTCTAGTAAAAATTACTACAACAACAAAATCATGAAAATATAGCAAGTCAGTCATTGTATACATTCCTAAAGTGACTTTAATCAATCCTATTGATCATTTAAGCTTGTAATTGATATGGGACAAAGGAAATGAAGTGAAATTTGGTGAAAGAAAAGGACATCTTTGGGGCTCAACATAATTCATCAATCACAAGAATGGGAAATTTATCTTTAACAGTGATCTTATTGAGCTCCCTATAATCAGGATACATGCGCCATGATCCATCCTTCTTGTGTACCAATACTACAGGAGTAGAGAAAGAACTTTGACTAGGTTGAATTATACCAGCCTCTAACATTTCTGCAATCATACGTTCAATTTCACTCTTTTGGACATAAGGATATCTGTAAGGTCGGATGTTTGGAGGAACAATTCCTGGAATCAAATTAATAGCATGATCATGATCACGAATAGGTGGGAGTCCTTTGGGAGTATCAAACACATTGGAATGATTTTCCAAGACTCTTTGGAGATCTGGAGAAATATATGATTTTGATGTTAGAACTTCTAGTGAGCATAATTGTGCAATTACGCCTTATTATTCTTTCCTCAGAAGATTTGTCATGACATTAGAGATTATTATCTTTCCTGGCTTCCCTGTGATACCCCATAACTCTATTTCATTTCCTTCTGAAAAAAATTTCAAGAAACGTTCTTGAAAATTAAAAGCTACCGTCCCCAAAGATTGTAACCATTGTACTCCTAGTACGACATCAACACCTCCCATTGGGATGGAAAGCATTGGAATATTCAATACATATTCCCCCATGGATAGCTTGATATTATGGCATTTTCCAGAGAAATTTATAGTTCCTCCATTTGCAACCATCACTTGACATTCTGGTGCTGGATATAGGAAACAATTCAATTCCTTGGCTACCTTACAATGAATAAAATTATGGGTTCTACCTGAATCAATCAACACTATTACCTTTTTCTTCTTGATATGTCCTTCTATCTTGAGAGTTTGAGGAGTGGTAATTCCTGCCAATGCATTGCACGATATGGTCGGACTCGTTTCTTCCTCTTCTAGGGTTGGTTCCTGGTATATATCCTCTTCTTGTTCATTTTCTTCTTCCTTTTCACAATCTATGTAAAATAATTTCTTCTCAACACACTTATGAACTTTAGTGTATTTACTATCACAACTGTAGCAAAGCCCTTTTTCTATTTTTTCTTCCAATTGTTGTGGTGTCAACCTTGTAGGTTGTTTAAATCTAGGAGTAGCAACACTTCCCTCTTTATAGAAGTGAGTGGTAGGCTTCCTTGTCGCCATAATTTTACATTCAATTTTTCTTGCCAACCTGAATGCCTTCTCCAATGAATCAGGTTCCAAAACACGAACTTCATGTTGGATGTTATCCTTTAGAGTACCTAAGAAGAGATCAATCCTGTGTTCCTCTAGAATATTAGTTACCCTTATATTCAATTTTTGGAAGTCCTCAATGTGCTGCCCCACTAAACCCTTTTGTTTGAGATTTATCAATTGGCTAAAGAAAGTGTTGCTCTTTGTATCCTCATAATGTGCTATCATTTCCTCGGTAAAAATTGACCAAGTGACAATTTTTTTACGGGAGCAAAGCCATCGATACCATACAAATGTATTTTGTTCTAAATGTAAAGTTGCAATGCGTACCTTTTGTGTGTTTTTCACATTATTGAGATCAAAATATTGTTCCATCTGTAGTATCCATGTTACGGGATCCTTGCCATCAAACTTCCTCATATCCATCTTTGGAATATGGTGGTTCTTCCTGCCAACATTAGAGTATATGAAATCACGATTATCATTTATTTTTTTCTCATCATGAGTTTCCTCTACTAACTTTTCACCATTAGGAAACATTTTTTGTATCAACTTTGTCAAACCTTCCATGTATGCTTTTAGATCATTCTTCATGTTTTACATTTTTTCATCGATCTTAACTTCCATGTCATCCATCTTATCTTCCATGCCAACTTCCATGCCAACTTCCATGCCATCCATCTTAGCTTCCAAACCATTCATCTTAGCTTCCACGCCTTTCTTGAAACCATCCATTTCATTTTTTGTTGCTCTTTGCGATAGCGAAATTTGGTGCACTTGCTCATGGAATTTTGATATCTCATGTTGCATTTCTTCATCTTCATGAGTCATAGTAGAGCCTTCTGAAGGCTTAATGGGTGTTGAATTATTTTTAGGAGGCATTTTAGAACCCAATATTGATAGCTATGCTCAATAGGCCTTTGGAATCAACTAGAACTGATTTTTCAAACAAGACTTATGCAATTTGAAAAAAAAACACACACCTTTTTCTTGATTTTGAGGAGCTCAATATTGAAACTGAATTATCTCTGTGATTTCGGTTCTTCAATATCTGAAATTTGGCCCTGAAGTCACCCTTTGAATCTTCTTTCGAATGCCACAGGTCTGACCTGATTTGGATTCTTCAAGGCAAAGTTATGTCCAATCACCCAATTATGGACTGGTTCAGTATAGCGAACTTGTACGAATTGCCACGTGTCATTGTTTCCTCCTTTGGCTCTGAAATTGATAGAAAAGAAACTACAGTCCATGTGATTGCGGCAAATTTTCACGGCATTCCAATCCGATGCTCAGAGAGAGAGTTATGAAGGTTTTCCCACGATAACCTATTTGAGATGAAATTCGGGAGCCTGAAAAAGACCTAACTTCCATAGATCATATCTCCGAAAATTTTGCGAACCAAGCTCTGGAATTTTGCAACGATGTTCCTCAGGATTTTAGCTTCTCTCTCTAAATATTTCATCTTCTGAAACTTCGTAGAACAAAATTTATAGTGAAAATTCCGCGATGACGTGTTTAGGTTAAATTCAGGAGCCTGCAAAAAGCCCTAACTTCCACAGATCATATCTCCGAAAATATTGCGAACCAAGCTCTGAAAGTTTTTCACGATGTTCCTCAGGATTTCAGTTTTTCACTCTCAAAATTTCAGGTTCTGAACATTCGTAGAAAAAACGTTATAGCGAAAATTCCACGATGACTTGTTTGGGGCAGTGAAACCCTAGAATCCAAAGCTATGATACCAAATGTTGTGAAACCAGCTCCAAAAATAGAATAAAAGAGATATCAACGCCTTAGAAATAAGCCAATTCAAGGGGGAAACCTCCAATACATTACATAAATGAACAATTCTTGGATGATACAAATTACAAAACCTCCTTTCTATATATAGGAGTCCATAGGGCCACATTGTAATCCTAGTGGGGCCACAATGTAATCCTAGCCGACCTAACAATAATAATTTAAGGGCACAATAATAACAACATGGAGGTTACAAGGGTACAATAATAACAATAAGGGGGTTACACTAACAAAAATAGGGGGCTATACTAGTAATATAGGGACCTAACATCAACAGATAGTCTGATTTCTCCTGTCTTTTTCCTAGAGGGAACTAGATTTGAAACCTAATCAGAATATCTAATTGGTGCAATGATTTGGGTATCATACATTCTCTTAACCTCTTTCTCAATCAAAGGTAATAAAACTGGATTAATTCTTCCGAGCTTTTGTTTGAAAGGTTTTTGATCTTCTTTTATGGGTATTTTGTGCTGTATTATGCTAGTGTCATAGGATTTTAAGTCCTCATAACTCCATACAAATACATCCTGAAATTCCTTAAATAGAGCTATGTATTTTAACTTTTTCTTCTTGAGGTAAGGTTTTTGAAAGTTTTATCATCTTAGGCTTTAATTTTGTTCCTATGTTTACTTCTTCTATATCAGATCTCAATGGTTCCATCTTTGGTTTTTGTGCAACATCATTAGAATAAAAAATATCTTCTAAAGGGGCTAATTCCTTAGGTAAAAAGTTATCCTTGAGGTTTAAAATATCAGAATCATCATCTGCTAACTCTTCAATATGTGCTTTCTTTAAATTATCTATTTATACCTGAGTAAATTTAGTAGGTTTAGCAAAATTTAAGTTATTTACATCTATATTGTTTATATAAATCTCACTATCTATGTTTTGATCTATTGTACAATCTATGTCTATATTACAATTTTGAAATTCTCCTTCATTGTTCATGAAATGATAAATCTGTTCATCTTGTGAAAATATTTGCCAATATTTAAGATTATCTGGTATTGTAGGCCTGTGTTTAACTTCTGCTGTATATCTGTGATTTGGTTGAAATGGCAGATTACAGGTACTTACAAAAGTTGCTAAGCTGTGGGCCTATATGTTATGTTTTCTATGGATTGCAGCAAAGTCACATTCTAGCAGTTCCTTAATCAGATCTAAAACAACATCTCTATATCGGCTTAATCTTGGATTATATACAAAATATTCTCCAGTTATCTGTTTCACCATTAACTTAGAGTCTCCCATGATTGACACTCTTTTGGCTCTTAAATTTCTAACAATCTGTAGTCCTAAAATAGGAGCTTCATATTCAGCCATGTTGTTTGTACATTTGATATTTAATTTAAAAGCATGACCTTCTGCATGATTGTTTTCCATATTATGTATCCAAACTCCTGCTCGTGCTCCTAATTTATTAAACGATCCATCAAAATCTAAGTGCCACAATGATTCATGAAAAATGTTGTCACTATCTGGTGCTTTCTTTTCCTATTTTATTTCAGTATTGTTTACTATACCAGAATTAGAGTTACATAAGATGAAGGAATCCATATCAATAGGTGTAGAATAAATGGGATAATTTCAGGGTCTTTCAACACTACTAACCATGTACTTCATCAATGTTTCTCTGTAAAGTTTCTTAGGTTGGCCAAAAACTGATATTGTTGCATAAGACATATCAAGTTGTAGAGATCCCTGCAGTTTAGCTCCCCATGAGCGAGAAAACAACATTCCATATTTGGGAGGGATGTCAACTACTACAATATCCATGATCATGCTTTTTCCAGGATATTGAACTAATGTAACACATAAATCTTTGATTAAACCTAAACATTTCACTTTACTGGAATAAAATGAAAAGAGGTCTTATGTGGTATTTTAATGTCTAAATTCAAGGTATCCTTGATTTATTTTGGCATTAAATTATGTGAAGCTCCTGAATCTAGCATTGCATTATGTAAAATCTGATCATGAACAGTTAAACTAATGTAGAAAGGAGGAACCCCTCCTTCTTGATGTTTCCCATTCACATCGGGACCAAAAATTAGCTCTAGTTGATCATCATTTAAATTGACAGAATCTTCTCCATCATTCATGTTTAAATTTTTAGTGATGTGTGATTTGTATAGTTCATGTTTTACCAATTTTGTCAAAGGAATTGGTATCTTTAGTTTTTCAATTTCATCTTGAATGTTTAATGGTGCTTGTGATTTTCCCTAGCTGAATTATTTCTTCTTTTGTGACTGTAGTTTGAGTGTGTTTATCTTCTTTTTCTATAGCTGGATTTTCATTTTCTATTTGAGTTTCCACTGTTTTACTGCTTTTAATTTTCTTTTGAGGGACAATTTGTGATGCAGTGGAAGTTTTAGTAGGTTTTGTTGTTTCAACAAATTTTTCAGTAGTGGTTGTTTTAGGATCAGCTGATTTTGGATCAGTAGTAGATGTTTTTGAGTCTGAAATTGTTGTTTTAGCAGAATTTGTTGTCTTGACAACAACATATTTTTGAGGATCTGTTGATGTTTGGACAACAACATCTGTGATGTCAACAATTTTAGGACTAGGTGGAATTTTGGGACTTGAGATTTTCTGGGTTGAATTAGAGTTTTACATGGTTTCCCTAGGGAGGATTTGCAGAACTTTTCTGGTAGAAGCCTATACTATTTTCTTTGTTTGGGTTTGAAATGATTTCTTAGTAGGGGGCTCTACATTTTCCTTGCTCCTAAGGTTATATTTCTTATGAACTTCGTTAATTTCAAACTCATAACCTTGCTTGTAATCAAAATATTCACCAGAAGCTAATTGTAGTTGTTGTAATTCATATAACTCTTGTTATTATTGTGTAAGAAAAATGGTGTTATCATCAGTAATTCCCATTAGATTAATGGTGTCTTCATCACGTCATTTGATGAGAACTTTCAGCATAGTTCTCTTGGAAAGGTGGTCTTATTGTTTGGTGAGGTGGTGATTCTCTAGATTTTCCAGTGTTGGTGTTTTTTCCTGAAATTGGGATTTCTAATTTGAGGTCCTTGCTGTTGGTTATCCCACTATGGCTTCCTTTCCATATTATCTAACCTATCCATCATTCTCTCTAATGCTTTTTCTAATTGATCTATTTTCAAATATGAAGTAGATGTTTCCTCTTTTATTGTCACTCTCCTTTCATTTCTTAATCTAGCTTTCTTTGCTAACAAGTTTGCCTCTACACTAACAACATTACTTTGAATTTGCTCTAAAGTTTATGGGTTTCTTTATCCTAGTTGATAAGCTATATCTATATCAAATCCATCAAGGAATTTGATAAGGACAGAGTTTGGAGGAGGTTTAAGATTAACATGAATTTCATTATAAATACTGTTATATCTAGTACAATATTCTTGGACTGTTTCATTTGGTGCTCTTTTTATACTTTCAAATTCAGATAAGATTTGTAGTGGATTTTTCTTCTTTTCCCATCTATTAAGAAATAATCTATGAAAAACTACTAAATCAACAATACTACCAGCATTCAAACCTTTAAGCCACTTTTTTACCTCACCAGTTAAAGTTTGAGCAAAAAGTCTCATTTGGACATCAGCATAATCTATTTCATGTAGTTCAAAATAGTATGTCAACTTATTAACATGATGTTGTGCAGTATAGTGAGTTGTTCCATCAAATTGAGGGATTTTGCTTTGATAATCCTTGGGCATGTCATGTAACTGTGCTGGTAGGACCAATGGAGCATATCTGGCATGTTGAAAATATTGTCATTGATGGAAAAGGCATTGGCAATGAAGGAGCATCTGAAATAGTACCTAGGAAAAGAGAAAAGTAAAGTTGCAGAGAACGAAGGACAACAGAGAAGAATAGAGGAATAGAAAACCTGGAAAATTGAGAAGAATAAGTGGAAATATTATTACATTCGTATACAGTGATTCTCCATGAATTATATATTCAGCATAATTGTGAAAGCGTGAATCGGGTTGCCAAGGCCACGGTATGGTATGCCACGGACGGGTTCTGTGTGTACAGGGCTCATTATATATATATATATATATATATATATATATATATATATATATATAACCTGAGTTATATTAACATAATCACGGAGGAAGAATTATTAAAGATATGCGTTAAAGAAATGAATCACATGCGGAATAAACAGTGAAAGCGGATTCCGGTTTTCATCTCACCACTTTCGACGGGCAAGCGGTATTTATAAAATCGGAGCGTTTCCATAATACGGGCGACACGCGTCCCTGTACGACTCCACAAAACCGCTTATCACTATGCACCATCGCGCGTTATTGTTCGACCCAGGATGCCCAGCGATATTGATGAGCACTGTTGATCTGGGAAGGAGGCATCGAACGTTGATCGCTTGATGAAGATGTGCGAAGTTTAACCAAAGTACGAAGCGGGAATTTGATTGGGTCGCTGATCATATATGTGGGTCCAGTGTGAATTATTTTAATTGGCCCCTTTTCAAATTAATATTTGTGGGTTTAACCAAGGTTGTTTAAATATTAATTATGACAAAAAGTGATATGCATATGCCGTCGATTTGGAGGCTTGCGATCTAACGGTGATCGAAACTGTTTATATTTGTTGGCCCCGAGGTCAAAGGTGTATCGTAAGGTTAATTTGTTTGAAATAATTGGATAGTTTTATAAAGTCCGAAGGGTTAAACTTTAGTTATAAGGCTTGGGAATTCGAAAAGTTGTAAATATATTTATTTATCAATTCCTTTAAAATTGATAAATAAATTAAAAAGAAATCAAAGAGCCCCGTGGGATAAACTAAAAGGAATACCATTAGCGGTTGAATGGTTTGACTCATGGTATTGAGAAAGGCGAAAACTATATAAAGAGAAGGGAAATATGGTTCAGAGGAGTGATGCGGAAGGATGGTCAATGAATAAATCTCTTTATAAGAAATCTGCACGATCGAACTCTATTGTCTGTCAATGCTGAATCTATAATGCACCTATGGAGTTGATCGAGGAAATGAAAAATCTCTAGGAAGATCAACAAAGAAATAATGAAGATTTGATGCAAGTCTGATGAAGAAATTGGAGAAATTCGGTGGAGCTGAG
This sequence comes from Pinus albicaulis, assembly GCA_034641835.2. NCBI lineage: Eukaryota > Viridiplantae > Streptophyta > Pinopsida > Pinales > Pinaceae > Pinus > Pinus albicaulis. The sequence goes on along the minus strand of CM076578.1, from coordinate 1,801,963,367 downwards.
GGTTGAAGTCTTCTGCATAAAAGTGGAAGCTTTCTGCCAGTTCAAGCTGGTGTTAAATCAGGGGGTCGAAGCTCCCTTCCAGGAGAGGCTGGAAAATGAGAGAAGGTTGTTGCCTTCTGCAGGTGTTAGCCTGCATACTGGTATAAGTCTGCGCCAGTACAAAATTGTAAGAGTTTTTCTTTATAATAAATATTGAAAACAGAGACGACAGCACAGGTGGTTTTCTCCCAAATTGGGTTTCCACCTTAAAATACCGGTGTTCATGTGTGTTCCTTGTGTATACTGGTTTATTCTCTTATTGCACATGCTTATTGAATACTAAATGAATGATGATATAATCTAAGTAAAGAATTAAGTGCATAATAAGATCTCTGAAAAAATTTTCAGTCAGCTCAAAATACTGATTCACCCGCCCTCTCATTATTTTTCCAACATGACAGCCATGGCTAGGAGGTAAGTTTGAAGTACTTGGTGAAGAACTAGAAATAATTTCTGATGTAGTTAAATCACTTGCAGATGAGATTGGGATATAAGAAGATGTACTGGAAAATGTGGTTGAAAAACTAAAAGATGAAGTTGGGATGTTAGAAGAGGTGCTTGGGAATGAGAATGATGTATTGGAAAATGTAGCAGAAATACTAGGGGATGAACTTGAGGTTGTTGAAGATGAAAATAAAATTCTTGGTTGAAGTGGAATTTTTGGAAAAAATGAATCTGTGGATTGAAGTGTGGTGGAAACAATGGATGAGGTGGTGGTGAAAAGAGATGAACCTACCGATTCTAAAAGGCCGGTATCTAAATGGCTAGTAGAAGGATTAGGGGTATGAGTTGATAAAGCACTTAATTCAATTGAATGTTGTAAATAAGCTTCATCTATTTCTTTAATCAAAGTTGCAGTTATGGCATCAAGTTTATCATATACTTCAAAAATATTTTGATCAGAATCAACTGAAACAAATTCCTTCTTAGTTTCAATGAATGAAATAAAATTAGGATCTATTACAGTATTATGTAAGTCACTTTCTAATTTGGTTCTAAATAAAGATTGTTCAAAATTTAAATCAAATTCTATGTCTTGTAAACTTGATAGTTGTTTTGGAAGGGAATTTTCTTTGACTAATGATACTTTATTACCTAAATATTCTACTCTTTTGTTTTTATTTCCAATTCTGTTAGGATTATATACTATGGCTGTAGGTTGTGGATCTGGATTTGACCTGGTATAGTAGACTCTTCTGAAATCCAGAATTACGGTTTTTATGAAAATATACTCACAACTTATTTAAAACAATATTAAGGTGAAAAGATAAATGAAAATATTTCCTTTAATATCTATTTAAAAAAAAAACTGAGGATTGGTTAGTTCCCCGGCTGAGTCACCATTATGTTATCACTCCGTAATTTCTCAAGGCTAAAGAAAGAAATCACCGAGGTAACCACAAACCTAATTTGGAGTTTAGGATCTAGCCCTCCTAAACACAGAGAGGGCTCTCTCTGTATGTTTTAGCTTTATTTGAAATAGATATTAGGCTAGTTAATAAGTGCAAGGTTGGTTTTTAAATTGGTTTGGTTGGAAATGCAGAAGAAGGCCATTGGGAAATGGAGTCAAAGAGGCTTGGGTGATCAATTTGCAGAAGTATCAAGCTTAAGTGGAACAGGGAAAGATGGAAATTTCTACTGGATCCTTGTTTCGGGGATTTAACACCCTAGAGGTTGGTTGGGATTCAACCTCCACAGAGCAGGGGCGTACTACTTAACAGAGACTCACACGATCATGCACAGTCATGAAAACGAAATAGAGCAGAATGAGAGGTTTACCCGTTGGTCCTACGTTTGAAGTAGATCTACGTGGAGTTCAAACTCCCTGCAACCGTCCTTCCTCTTTCACCTGAAATACAAGAAGAAACCAGCACAAAGGACAAGTTGTACACTATATTTCTACTCTATATGTTAGTGAGATTCATATAAAACATTAAATAAATCATCATGAATGCTTGTATAACAAATATTCTTCATACATTAAAGCATACACTAACACGTTTAATTCGGGAACAGCATGATACTTCTGTATTATAAAAATAGTACGTACAAAAGTAAGTGGAGAGATCACCTGATCCTTCCAAGGCCTTCGCAGACCGTCGTCCGGATCCGTCCAGCCCTTGCCTCGCTAAGACTCCTTCCAAATGAGTGCATACGAGATAACATATAAAGGGATGTGTATCTCAAGGAAACAAGGGTTTCGTGAAATGAACTGGGAAAGTGCAGGAGGCACGGGGAATCAGACTTGGATAGGGAACCAACAGAGTATAATAATAATAATTCTCTCTCTCCCTTTAGGCCATACATATGAGGTCTTTTTATAGTCCCTCCAAGTAGTTTCAGCAGTTGGAAACAGTTGGCCACGGGCTGGGGTGGTTGAACTACCTGAGTAACCATCAACCCAGCGCGAAATTAGGGATTTTTATATATTTTTTAATCATTAAAATGGCATACGCGGAAAAGTCTAGCTGTACTCGCGTATACACGCGGAAAAACACTGGCATAGTCGCGTATGAAGGATTTTCCACTGTTTTTAAGTGAATTTGTCCAAGTCTGTAGGAATGGGTGCCCATAAAGCCATGTAGCAATCATGAATCATGTCAAGGTGAGAAATGATGCTATAACAGATGCCCCCTAATATATGAGGTCAGAAGGGGTTTATGATGGCCGAAATGTATTATGCACATAGAAAGAACTTCGCAAGAACAAGAGAGGACTTCACCAGATTTCAGCCTGCCAAAAACCAATGAAAGAAATCAGAGAGTCAACACATGCTGAGGCGGGCATACCCATGCTCAGTCAAAATACATCATATATATAGAAAGTACTGAATAGATCCAACATGTATACAAGTATAACTGAACTGAAAGTACATAGTGAATCATCTGAGCAGGGCCCGGAAAGACAAGTCTGTATCAATGTCCAAGTATCACATATAGAAAGCCGATCAAAGATAGTGCAACTGGATGTCTGATCAAGTAACTGAATCTCCAAGTACCGGATCATAAGAGGCGGATCAAACGGTACAATCACGCAACTCGGGGATCAACATATAAGATGATGTTGTGCTGAACTGCAACATATAAGGGTGGATGGCAACACTGGCAGAAACTGAGAGAACTGTCAACAGTGAACCGAGAAATGCCGATGCAACCCGAGGTCTTCACCGATCACAACGGCACAATTCTACACACTGGGAATAAATGAGCTGAAGTCGACCATGTGAGAAATCGTTGGATTACCGGGCAATGATGTTTCCCGTTAACCAACGCGAGACAACCCACCGATAATGATAATGAGTGTCAAGGTGCCCCAGTACAATCCGACAAGTGTGAATGAATGAGTTGAAGTCGAACACTTGAAAGAATCTACCAATCAGGAGGCAATAATGAATCCCCACTGTCGATAGCGAAGAGTCTGCCACTGATGACCGCAAACCCTAAGGTATTGACAAAAAGACTCTAGATCTTGTTCCCAGAGCAATGAGTCGGAGTCGATGGGAAAAGATCTGCTGGAAGGAAGGCATTAAGGCATCTCACATCAGTCCAGCACGAGTGTAACCCGCAGGCCAAGATTTGGAAGGAATCGGACGAAGTAGAGTGATGGAACCAAAACCGAAGTACGTTTCCGACATGCACAAGATGAAGCTAGCGCACGGAAGAAACCCCCTGAACCAACCAATAATGAAAGCTGACACAGAGGCGAGAAATCCACCGATAGGGTCAAATGGAAATCCAGGTACTGTACGAATCCCAAGTGTGATAATGTGTGCTGACGTCGAACACAGGGGAAACCACTCAGTCAAAGACCCATGATGATGATCAAATGCCGAGCACGAGGTCACCTATCAATGATGGAAATAGGCCCAAGGTGCGGCTCTAGGTTTGCTCTCAGAGCAATGTGTCGTAGTCGATAAGAGACAAACCCGCCGGCAAGAAGTCAATGGGGACCTTCTCAAACCAGCACGAGCAGAAGATCAAAACATCCGATGTGATAGAACATGATACTGACAAGACCGGGAAGGCCGACTGAATAATGAGTCAAGAGACACCGCAGAATGGCCGACTCAGGCTAGACTTCCCTTGAACAAAAGCACGACTCCGTGATGACCATGGCAGTAAAAAGTGACACTGTATAAGTCTGTCTTGCAGGAGGCAAAACAAACTCTCCATATGATTGGAAGAGATAACCAACCGGGGGAGAACTGACAAGTGAAACATGGTAAAGGCTGAACCTAGGTCAAACTAGAACCATCCAAAATGAAGGAAATATATATAAGTATATGTGCTTTGTTCAAGGGCGAAAAAACTGACTCTGTACTGCCATCGAAATAACGAAGATACATCCCGTTCCCGCTCTTTTTGTTATATTTAATTTTTTTTGTCTTTTTCATAATAAGCCTGAAAAAGAATAAAAGAATGCTATGATACAATGGATAGAACGAGTATCGGAAAAAGCAGATGCACTAGTTCCGGGGTTTGGAACAATCCTATGCTCAATGCAAGGTGGCGAAAACTGGTCAGTGATACTCAGAGGAACGTTCCATCCATGGGTACAAAGGTGTCAAGTCGTGATAGCTAAGTGCATGCAACGGTTAACTTGTACAGAAAGTCAAGGTCAAAAGTTGGCTTAAACATCGAGTCCAAATGAAGTCGGCTAAAGGCCAGGATAAACAAGTAGCCAATATGCAATGCAGTAATACAACTTAACGACACCAGGGAGCCTCTAGGGTATAAGCCAGAAAAATGATAAGTGATGAAGGAGAAGAATGAAGCTTCAACACAAAAGACATGGCGGGACTAAAGAGGACTCCCCGAGCCTACATAAAAAGCAGCATGGGCAACAAGTGATAGCGAGGAACTAACTAGGAAGCCCATGTAAAGGAAGGCTCTACCATCAAGTCATGATTTAAAAATCGGCGAGTGAAATGGGTATAATACTCATGACCTGATGGGATTGACCCTAAGGCAAGTGATCAGTATGGAGGCTAGAATGCAAGATGCAACGGAAAGTGATTCCCTAACCTATATGCTAGTGAAGATCATATACCTGCCGTGAAGAGTCTGAACACATGGGCCAGAAACCGGGAAAAATCTCGAAAATGTCAAAATGTACCTGAAATATACGAAACTGGGCACTTCCAAGCAATCGAGTTATACAGCATAAGACAGATCGAAAAAATAAGCACAAGGAAATTTTTGCGAAAATTTTCAATTTTTTAGCCATAAATATACAAATTACCTCTCAATTGGTTCATTATTGCATAGCTGATTTGGAAAAGAGCTCTGGAGCTAAAAACTTGTTTCGTCAAATCAGCAACAACCGACCGTCAGAATTCAGCGAAACTTCAGGTAGGCTCCTTATTCATCCCGTTGATTCATTTTGTCCGTTTAAAATTTAAAATTAAGTGGATTTTTACCTGGAAACCCTTATTAAAAAACGCGTACCTGCGCATACGCGGGTTCAAAGAAGGAAAGTCGCGTGTACACGCGACTGTGCACAGCGAAACTAGCGTATGCGCAAGTCCGAATTTCAAAAATGAGTTTCTAATGCAAATTTTGATGAATTTTTTCAGGATGACAATTTCTTGGAGGGAACGTGAGCACAGCGCAATAGACCAAGAGGTCATGCAGGACCGCGCGGCACAAAATGTTCTCCGAAACTGTGGATTATTCAAATTTTTCAAAATGCTCAATATGAAAAGTAATGTGAGATTGCTTGAAATGCTGGTAAATTATTGGGAACCGGATCAGGATTGTTTCATCATTGATCAAATGCCACTACGCATAGAAGTGGAAGATATATAATTCATCATTGGTCTCTCCAGGAGGGGAGACCCAGTGGATCTGCACGGAAAGCCCCTGGGAGGGTTAACCGTGGAGGATTATGTCCAAATCTATTGCATAGAAAATTCCAAGAAAGTTGGCAAACAGATTGCAATCAGAGATATCAGGGACTTGCACATAAAGATCCTCCTATTCACCATCGGCAGAGTGGCAGGATCTTCCTCACTGCATCAGGCGTCCAGGACGCACATGAGCATAGCTGTAGAGTGCTTAATTCATGTGTATGATTGGTGCACTGCCCTGCTACTGAACATGAAACAACAACTGACCTCGATTCGCAAAACACATACAAAACACTTTGGCTATGGAACCATTTTGACTACATTCTTCTTCGAGAGAGTTCCAGCCTTGAGACCCAAAGTCATCTCAACTATCAGCAGCCCTCGGGACCCAAGAATTTCCCGTTGGGCAGACATGATGAAGAGACTGGGGGGCAGCGAGGTACCCCGAACTACCTGGGATGATGAGTTCTTCTTATGGTGGAGAGAACAGATCATCGCAGTAGATGACTACCCCTATGCCGGGATGGATTTCCGAGGAGATCCAGATCTAGTACTTCCACCCGGTGCAGCATGGGGAGCAGTCGGTAAGTTTTTTTTTTTTTCAAAAATTTTAAATTATATGATTTTTTTTGGATTTTTCAAATATGTATGAAAAATGAAAAACAAACATGTTTTTGGATTGGATTCATAATGACTGACAAATAAAAATGATCATGTTTCAGATGTTGGACCAGTGCGTCCTGAGGGCCTAGCACGTCACAAGCGCCGCAGAGGTGAAGCAGAGACAGCGGATTCTGACAGAACCCTCCAGGCCGTGCGGAGAAACTTGGAGGGACTAACCCGCCAAATCCCTCTGGCTGCTGTGGAGGACTTGCCAGAAGCCGTCCAGAGACGGGTTGTAGGAGTACCCCGGGACTGGGTTAGACTGTTCCGCCGTGTGGCCACCGCAGTGATGTTCTATAGGAACGCTGGGCAGGGTCCTCAGGAGTAGATAGATTTTACATATTAGATGACTGTATATTTTTTTGAGACTGAACATGATGGGGCATAAGCCCAAGTTTTGTACGGCATTGATGGATCCAAAATTTTGTAAAGTTTTTTGACATACTGATGATATATATACAGCGATATTTTGATGTGATGAGATAAATGTATCAAATGTATGATGTTTTTGATGATTAGATTTTATCGTATTGAATGATTAATATGCCAATCTAAAGCTTGATTAGCTAATGAGTCAGCAAACCAATTGTCAGCTCGAGGAATATGAATGAATGTTAAAAATTTAAATGACCTCTGTAACAAACGTACCCTCAAGAACAATCGTAATAAAACTGGATCTCGTACCCGATAAGTGTTGTTCAACTGCGACACCACCAGCTGGGAGTCCAAGAAAACTACCAACGAATCAACACCCAAAGATATTGCCTCCGAGAGTAGATGAATGATTGCAGTGTATTCTGCTACGTTATTGGAAGCAGGACCAATGCAGACCCCTCTTGATACCAACAGCTGACCGGAAGGATAATGAAGCACCCAAGCCGCGGAAGCTAAGTTCCGGGTGTGTCTACTAGCACCATCGGCGAAACCATAATGACTCATGACATCAACACAACCTGCCAAAGCAGATCAAAAACATCATCATCCCATCAAAAAATCGAAAATCAAACAGATATGTACAAGACAAAAAACTACTATATACAAAGCAAAGTGCCAGGCCAAAGCCTAGGCATAATACTTCTTCAAATAGAGCCCATTTCGGGGCTCCGACAACTCATTTCCTTCGAAGTCAACCAAGGTATACGCTCCTTTCTTAAGGACCTTTTTGACGATATAGGGGCCATACCACATCGATTTAAACTTTCCTGCCCCCAAGGCATCCTTTTCTTGGGCATAGACCAAAACAAGGTCACCTTCGGAAAAGACCCTAGGCTTAACCGCCTTATCGTACTGGACTTTGACTCGGTTTTTATGTGCTTCGTTCAACGTGGCGGCATCTCGACGCTGCTCATCAAGATGTTCCAGATGAAGAAGCCGCTCTGCCAGACTAGAAGTGTCAGGAAGAAGCTCAACAGCCAGTTTAAGGGAAGAAATTTCGCATTCAATGGGAAATACGGATTCCACCCCGTGGACTAACTGAAACGGAGTAAAGCCAGTTGCAGTTTTAACTGACGTCCTGTATGCCCAGAGTGCAGGATATAGCATAATGTGCCAGTTGGATCTATGTTTATCAATCGTCCGTTGAAGAATTGTCTTCAAGGACTTATTCACGGCTTCCACCTGGCCATTGGCCCGAGGATAATATGGAGATGAATGCTCCTGCCGGAAACCCAATTTAAGAGCCAACTCAGCCATCATACTGTTCTGAAAGTGACTGCCATGGTCAGTGACAATCTCTCTAGGTATACCGAAACGAGCAATGACTTGGTTGAAGAAGAAAAGAGCTGCAGCCTCACCATCGTTCCCAAAAGTAGGCATAGCTTCGACCCACTTCGTAAAGTAGTCTACTGCTACGATAATGTACTTGTGACCTTTTGCCGAAGGCGGGTTACAAGTAGTATAATCCATACCCCACTTTGTAAAGGGGCCGACAGTAACGACCGGAAAAAGCGGAGCTGGATGAGCGCGCATTTTTCGAGTATACACTTGACAAGGATGACACTTCTTGACCGATTCAATACAATCTTTGAAAATCGAGGGCCAGAAGTAGCCAGCACGCAAAATCTTTTGGGCTGTAGCAAGCCCTGATAAATGACCCCCACAAGCTCCACCGTGAGAATCATTAAGCACAACCTCAGCTTCTTCGAAAGTTAAGCAGCGTCTTAGGATTGAATCAACCCCTCGACGGTACAAAGCATCACCAATAATCAGATAACTTTTAGCTAAGTGACGCAGCTTACAACGCTCATCTTTCGAAAAAGAAGAGGGAAACTTCGCAGTCTGGAGATATACAATGATGTCCCCATACCAAGGATCTTGTGGAGAGATTAGAAACAAGTGTTCGTCCGAAAAGGACTCATCATAGATCATCTCTTCTCCACAAGGCAACTCGGAGATCAATTCCGCAAAGACTAATGACTTCTTGGATTTGGCAGACATGAACTCTAAATCAAATTCCTGTAAAATCACAATCCATCTATTATATTTGCCCCCAATCACTCGCCTGCTGAGGACAAACTGAAATGGATTGGCAGCTGCCAAGACATAAGTTTTGCGAAGAATAATATAATGCCGGAGTCGCTGCACAGCATGAACTGCTGCTAAGGCTATTTTTTCTATCGGGGTGTATCGCAGTTCAGGTCCTACCAGTCCTCGACTAAGGTAGTAAATAACATGCTCAGCCAGAGCATCATCCTCCTGAACCAGAACCATACCAATGGTAGATTCTGCTGTAGCCAGATACAAAAGAAAATCTTTGCTATAATCGGGTGGACTCAGCAAAGGAGCAGAGGTCAATGCCTTTTTCAAGGCATCGAATGAGCGTTGAGCATAGTCGTCCCAAAGAAAAGGAACTTCTTTCTTCAACAGTCTCATATATCCCTTTGTAATCTCAGCATAGTTAACGATAAACCTCCGAAGAAAGTTAGACTTCCCTTGGAGACTTTGAAGTTGACGAATTGAAGACGGGGGAGGCAACCGAAGTATTGCCTCAACCTTGAAGGGATCTACCCTTATCCCCTCACTAGACACGATAAATCCCAACAGCCGACCGGATGTTACCGCGAAAACGCACTTGTTCGGATTCAAACGAATTTTATAAAAACGACATCTCTCAAATATTTGCCGGAGGTGTCCCGGATGATCCATCCTCTTTCGAGAATGAGCAGCTAGATCATCTAAGTATGCCTCTATAATTTTCTTGATGTCGTGGAAGGCGTAAGACATGGCCCGCTGAAAAGTAGCTCCAGCATTTTTAAGACCAAAAGGCATTTTCTTATATGCAAACTTACCCCAGGGACAAATAAATGCGGTCTTATGTTGATCTTCTGGACGGATAGTAATTTGATTGTAACCAGAAAAACCGTCCATGAAGGAAAAAATTTCGTTACCGGCACACTCATCAATAATCTGATCAATGAAGGGTGTGGGGTAAGTATCTTTAGGACACGCCTTATTCAGGTCTCTGAAATCGATGCACACTCGAATTGTTCCTTGCTTTTTATCAACAGGAACGGGGTTTGAAACCCATTCAGTCAGAGGAACCGGGAAAATGAATCCCGCCTTAAGCAGCTTTTCAACTTCAGCTTTGATAGCTGCTGCCTTCCTAGGATTAACCGGACGAAGTTTTTGCCTGACCGGCTTAGCGTTTTCATACGTCTTGATCTCATGCCGGACGATAGATGGGTCTATGCCAGGCATTTCCTCATAAGACCAAGCAAAAACATCCCTATACTCTTTGAAGAGCTCGGTATAGATTTGAACTTCTTCACGGGAACATTCAGCTCCAATGAAAACGTTCTCGATAATGTTGGGATTCCCGGAGATGTTCACCGGGATAGTCGGAGAGATCACAGCCATGTTCCCTTCAGCATAAACCTGTGCTGGTGCTAAGGGGCTCAAGACTGGGTGAACAGGTCCAGGAGACTGAGGACTTGGAAAACTAGCTTCGACTTCGCTCAAGTCTGGTAGGAAGTAAGACCGATGATGCAAGTCATCCCACGGTCTCTCTATACCTGTCATTGCTTCCAGGATGGCCTCTTCAGATGGAAGAGTGGTATCTAGACACTCCTGGGCAGAAGAAGAAGTAAGCGTCCAAGCCGGAGCCACATCACCATCCAACTCTTCCGGCGAAAGAGGAGCTGGATCAGACTCTGCAGTGTCAACAACAGACTGATATGCAATCTCAGCCGCAGAAATCGGGAATGCCATTCCACCCACTTGCCCTTCCTCCAAAGTGGCAGTTGGGGAAGGTAAGGTCCAAGGGTCCGAAAAATAATGAGTTCGAAAGAACTCTCTTAGAAGGGGAGCCTTGGAGGATGAAATAGCATTGATAGACACCTTAGGAGGAGGAAGATCAAAAGATCCCATCAGGGAAGAATACATTCCAACTCCCAGATTCTCGATAGGTGCCTTAGTATTGTCCAATTTAGGGACAGATGAGTCAGGAGGCGCATCCAGGTCTACAGGAGGACAGTCCAGTTGATCCACCGTAACTATCCTCCCTTCGTGGGGGAAACATACTATCCGAAATAGTGAAGATGCAATGGCATCCATATCATATATCCAGTTCCTCCCCAACAGAAGGTTGTAGTCCAAGGCCGCATCTACTACCTCAACCTCTATGTTAACGGTTTTGCCCCCAACACAGATGGGCAAAGCCGGGACAATACCATGGGGCCTATGAGAATGGCCATCGAATGCAGTAAGAATGGTGCTAGATGGAACAGCTTTGGGAGATCCTAGTGTCTTCCAGCATGCGAGAGACATCACGCAAGTAGAAGCAGCCTCATCAACGACCGTGCGAAAGATATTAGTCTTCCGGTACGATGATTTAATATGGAAGGCCATATGATGAGGAAGTCTCTTCTTAAAATTCATCATATCAAAGGTAATCAGAAGAGAATTTTTCGGATCTATAGCTCCAATGGCAGTAAGCAAAGCACTGCGCTGAGCCGGACAAGACTGGAGTACCTCTAAAGCTGACATAGCACAAGGACTCTGCGCTAGATCTTCTACAATCGAGTAGTTCTGGGCAGCCCTCATGTTCGGATTAATCATTGACCGCTTAGAGGATGCCTTCGGTATCCGAGGCATAGACTCGACAGTTGGCTTCGTGATATGAAGCGGCTCAGTAGCATCAGGAACTTCCTTAGCTTTCGAAGATTCCTCTCCGCCATAATCACGGGATCTCGTAGTGACATCCACGTGAGCACTCATCATAAAGATATTCGATGGAATTTCCCCTTCCTGAGGACCTCCAGAGGAAGCCCCAGGATTTTGATTCGCGCCAGCAATTAATTGCCGCCCTTGGGGAAAAGGGTTTGTTAGCACAGCCTGGGAACTAGAAGAACCCTGCTGAGATAACAGGCGCTGAGCATCCTGAATTTTCGGGCAAAGATGCGTGAGATGGTCTCCAGTACAAAGCTTGCACGGAAACTTCACTTTCTTTTTCTCTTTTTGCCCTTCACCAACACGCTCGTTGGTCTTGTTTGCATTTCCCTTCCCATTCTTGCCCTTTTTCTTGTTATTACGTCCCTTCTTCTTCCCATCGGACTGTTGATTTCCTTTGGGTTCAGAAGATTGGACAGCATTAATGGACAAAGACTGGGAAGGTGAAGAATCAGCAGGCACAGCCTGACCAGAAGAAGCAGATTGTATAGACAACTGCTGCAATTGAGAAAGCAGGCTGGCTGCACTACTACTGACCGATCCGACAAGTCCGTCACCATGCGGACCAGGTTTAGGTTTCGATAGATCCAATTTGGAGCGAGGAGCATTAGGAAAATACTTGTAAAGCATGCCAGACTGAGAATAGATCAACTCTAACTGCTGGGCCCTAAAGATGGCCTGCTCCTCAGAATATACCCCTGACATGGATACATCCTTTGAAATGTCTGACTGAAGCGATTTCAAAAACCACTCGAGAAGGAACTCACCTGGAATATGGGCTTTGATAAGCCTCTTCCTTCTCCTCCATTCCCGAATATGATCAGAAATGTGAGTTGCCTCATCCTGCTTAAAATTAGCCAGGAGTTCGGTCCCAGCCTCATATCTGACGGGCAACTGAAAATGGTTAAGAAAAGTGACAGCCAGTTCTCCAAATGTGGCGAAACTGCCTCCAGTGAGCTCTATATACCACTTCGCGGCATTTCCAGTTAAGGTGCGCTGAAATAATCTCAATCTAATCGAATCGTCGATCAGAGAGTTGGATGAACACCATAAGTGGAATGTGGTGACATGGTCTGCCGGATCTTCACCATTCTTACCTTCAAACTTAGGAATGTTTGAAGGAAGTTTGGTTGGAACCGGAGGCCAACCCGGACTATACCGAATCAGGTCATTAGTTAACTTCGCCAAGTCTGGCAAGTTTAACGTTGCCAGAAATGGTAATCGCGGCGGAGCCTGAGAATTCCATCCTTGATGGGATGGATTTCCAACATTCTGAAAAGAATAGCCTGGATTTGATGAGGCACCAGGCTGCCAGAAAGGACCCGTAGAAAACGGAGAAGAACCTCCTCCCCACGCCGAGTTACCATAACCTAGGCTAGTTCCCCCCGCTGAAGTATTGACTGAAGAGGAAAGCCCCTGGTAGGGGTTCCATGCATTAGACAGAGGAGAAAAAGACTGATAAGCACTCGATGCAGGGAAAGAAGCATTCCCTGGATGACTCGCGATGAACTGATTCCCTGCCCCAGACGTTGCAAACATAGGATTCCATCCTGTAAAAGAAGCCGAACTTGGCCCCTGAGCCCAAGGATTGAAACTTTGGGTCTGGGACGTAAAAGGAAACGACCCTAAAGAAGGATTGGGACTAGGAATATGCCTAGTCCCGAAAGGGAAACCCTGAAAAGAAGCTGATCCACTAGCCATGTTGGACATGGGCGTAGATCCAGCTGCACCGGCGGTAAAGGAAAAAGAGGGATTTCCAGCAATGGACATCCCTGAAACGAAGGGATCAGATTGAGAAGCATATGCTTGGGTGAACCCAGAGCCAAACATAGCAGTGCTAGAAACACTCGAAGATATAGCAAGAGTGCCCCCTGCCTCTACAGAAGCAGGAGTCTGAATGCCCGCAGCACTCACGGTAGAAGCCGCGTTCCCAGTCGTGGCCATCGAAAGATAAGAAAGATATGGAAGATCCGGCGGTCTCTCAGACTCCGGTCCGACGTACTGAATAACAAACGGATGATCAAGAGGAAGAGGAGATGGACCTGTAGCTGCAGGCTCAGGTATATCTTCTATCTGAAAATCTTCCTCCTGAGGAAACAATACTCTCGAGGTGAGCGGAACGCTCCTCTCGGAACCGACACCGGAATCAGCAATGAAACCTTCAGACCTTAGTGGAGGGTCTCTCTCCACAGCGTCAGACTCTACAGGGTGAAAACCACCTGCCAAATCGCTCCTACGCCTTCTCGAAGAAGGCTCTGCACTCTCGGGAGATAACCCCCGGATTCTCCTCGAACGTCGAGGCGCTTGATCAACCACTTTTACAGATTTATTATATTAGACTCAAGAAAAGTGAAAAGCTAGGCAAGCTAGGAGCAAAAGAGCACTCACTAAAATCAAAATCCCTGAGAAACAGCAAGCAAACAGCCTCCAAGTATTTCCGCTCCGGGTGATGAGGACCGGACACCAAAATACAGAAAAGCGAAGTATAGGGCCTTCCGAAAGCAGTCTGGGATGATTAGGGCCCAGAACAACTAGCGAAGGTATCAGAAACAGTTACGCCGACCTCCTAACGACAGCCTTTGCCGGCTTAAGCACCCAAGCTTCGCAAGGGCACCCCCCAGAAGTACTGCTGAAAGTGATGCGACGTCTGCCTCAGGTACCACGGGTATTCCCCCCCGCAGTCACCTGTGTGGAACCTAGGAACAACAACTATGGACACCAATCCGTATCAGAAGCTAGGCGGAACGGTCTTGAGGTTAGATTCAGCTAATCGGAGGGGGGGTATCCCTCTTCTTAACCTTCACTTCCCCTCGCGCTTGACTCTCGGATGAGAGCTTTCCCAGTCCACTTCACAGAGTTGGATTTCGCTCAATTAGTAAACTTCTATGTCTGTTTGAGCGGCCTTGGAGAGTTAACTCTCCTCTCTCCTATTCCAAGGCCCTACAACCTAGCTAGTTGGTGATTGACACTAAATAAAACTTGCTAGTTGATTTTAGATTTAATCGCTTATTTTAAGGGCTGTTGTACTAAGTCACAAGGATATGGAGTTGAAACCAATGATGTTCTGACGCAAAATAAATTAATAAAAACCTGACTACATGCACATGCAGTTCTTAGTCTTTCGATGAAGAGCAATTTCTATGTAAGTTCTACGAGGCTAAAAATGTATTTTTCTTTTCGAATTACAAACTCACACGCACAAAAATTAAGAAGATAACTAGATGATTCAATGCACCTAATGCAAATAACCACTAGCATGTAAATTCTAAGATGCAAATAATACCTTGAAACAAGATGAAATTTCCCAAAAGGCTCCTTCAGTTTCAACTAATCTTTTTGATATCCGGAAATCCAATTCTTGCGAACAAGAACTCTCAACATAAGACACCAAAATACTCAACAAGAAGAAGGAGAAATCAAAAGACAACCTCTCTTCAAAATCAAGCGGAAACTAGAAGCAAGAAACTTCACTAAAGTCTCAAAAAGATGAAGCCAAACGAAAATGAAAAAGGCAACAACAAAAACAAAAACAAGAAACAATGTTTTTTGAGTTTTTGATATGCAAAAAACAAAAAGCAAAACAAATGTTTTTGGGCTTTTTAGTTTTATAAAACAAGAGCTTCAAGAAAACCAAGAACAACTATCCCAATCCAAGCCAAAACGAGACCGAATTTGAAGCATAAACTCCAACTATGCCCCCAAACCCTATAAAACTAATTATAGCAAGATCAATAAGGGCAACGGAAGACTAAAAACTCAATCAAACAGCCAAGAGAAATAGTGCAAATTCGTTGCAATACAAAACTCCAAAGAAACAAGAAAAGATCTTCGAAAAATGCAACAAAACCCTAGCTTATGAAACTCAAGAAAACCAATCGAAAACAAAGCAAAGAACGCAAGGCAAAGCACAACACAAAGACAGGAGCGAGTCAATGAGCAAAAGCTCTCTGTTCTGATAAAGCAGAACAGCCAAGAACGCTCATAAAGCGATCTTGGAACTCAATCCAGGAGTGCTAGCACCAACAAGAACACTTCGCCAAAAAGATCAGTTTTCGGGCAAACGAAAGAGAACCAAGACTTAAAACCACTTCTGTCACACTCCAGTAAGTACAAAGACACTGCAAACACAGGCCTCCACAGCCAGAACAGACCAAAAACACCAGAATCTTGAAATTTCAAATTCATCCTAGGTATACGCGACCTTGCAGCTATGCAACAGGCGTGTATACGCGTCTGTGTCGAGGGAAATCCGCGTGTACGCGGATCCTTCTACACAAACTCGCGGGTATACGCGACTGTGTGCAAGAAAAACTGCGTATACAAAGAAAGATAATAAAAAATAAAAAGTACAAGCCTGGGAAAGGTATAAAAGCTTCAAACCGACTGCAAGAAAGCAAACTGGACTGTAAAAGACAGAAGAAACTGTTGGCAACCTACCAAACAGCTGAAACAACCCAACAGGAGAATCACAAAAATGTGATCCCCAACGGAGTCGCCAGTTCTGTTTCCGGGATTTAACACCCTAGAGGTTGGTTGGGATTCAACCTCCACAGAGCAGGGGCGTACTACTTAACAGAGACTCACACGATCATGCACAGTCATAAAAACGAAATCGAGTAGAACGAGAGGTTTACCCGTTGGTCCTACGTTTGAAGTAGATCCACGTGGAGTTCAAACTCCCTGCAACCGTCCTTCCTCTTTCACCCGAAATACAAGAAGAAACCAGCACAAAGGACAAGTTGTACAGTATATTTCTACTCTATATGTTAGCGAGATTCATATAAAACATTAAATAAATCATCATAAATGCTTGTATAACAAATATTCTTCATACATTAAAGCATACACTAACACGTTTACTTCGGGAACAACATGATACTTCTGTATTATAAAAATAGTACGTACAAAAGTAAGTGGAGAGATCACCTGATCCTTCCAAGGCCTTCGCAGACCGTCGTCCGGATCCGTCTAGCCCTTGCCTCGCTAAGACTCCTTCCAAATGAGTGCATACGAGATAACATACAAAGGGATGTGTATCTCAAGGAAACAAGGGTTTCCTGAAATGAACTGGGAAAGTGCAGGAGGCACGGGGAATCAGACTTGGATAGGGAACCAACAGAGTATAATAATAATAATTCTCTCTCCCCTTTAGGCCATACATATGAGGTCCTTTTATAGTCCCTCCAAGTAGTTTCAACAGTTGGAAACAGTTGGCCACGGGCTGGGGTAGTTGAACTACCTGAGTAACTATCAACCCAGCGCGAAATTAGGGATTTTTTATATATTTTTTAACCATTAAAATGGCATACGCGGAAAAGTCTAGCCGTACTAGCGTATACACGCGGAAAAACACGGGCATAGTCGCGTATGAAGGATTTTCCACTGTTTTTAAGTGAATTTGTCCAAGTCTGTAGGAATGGGTGCCCATAAAGCCATGTAGCAATCATGAATCATGTCAAGGTGAGAAATGATGCTATAACAATCCTTTAGATTTGGATAGTGAAAAGGGTTTCAATTGGGATGAGAGAGAAATTAAGGGTTCTAAGATCCGGATATCAAAATGAGAGAAAAGAATTGGGAAAAGAGGGCAATGAAGGATCCTATAAACCGGATAATGAAAGAGGTCATTTGGAATCAGGGAGCAATGAAGAATTCCATAATCTGGATATCAGAAGAAAACATGTAGATTACTAACAGTTAAAGGCAGAGTGTATGATATCAACATATTTTGCAGTAATACTCGTATTAGACAATTCAGAATTAAGAAAAAAATAATATGGAAATAAAGGAAAGCACATATACAATAAGGAAAACTTCACCAGTAAATATGGCACATGAATCCTGAAACAACTGCTCTTTTATTAATGCAAATAGTCACATGAACTTAGTGGAATGCATCACCCTGAATGGTGAGGTTCTTGATTGTTATAGGTCAATTTGGGCATCATTCCCAATGACTTGGTTAACTGGACATCATCTCCAGGACCAATGAATAGGGTCTATCATCCCCTATCATTTTAGTTGCTACATGCCCTAAGAAAAAGAACAAGACGAATCATCAATGACTTTCAAATAATAGGCAGGACATGTTCCCAATCTTGTAGATGTCAAATGGACACATGGATTCAAATTTTGACACATGTGAACTCTTCTAGAAGGCACTGGCCAAGTGGAGGTTCTGGAACAATGAGAATTTCGCTCCCAATGTGACCAACGCACCTATGTGTGTCAGGAAGTGCTTTGCAGATGAAAGTCATGGATGATTTGGAATGATGAATTATGGATAAAACATTCTTCCCTAGACAGGTGCTTATCTAGAACAACAGATTAAAGACTTTGCGACTAATTTTCCTAACTGTAAATATACACATGGAACAGATCAAAGAACTTACTTGGAGTCCAAGCGCTTCCTATTCTCCTTCCGTCGCTCTTGCTGTAGCTTCAAATCCAAGCTAGATGTCCGAAAATATTTCTTGCAAATATGAACACTAAACAACAAAAGATAACAATAATACATATGTCTATTCAAGTTATTTAGTTAAATCAATGAAACATAAACCATATACATCAGATAAGAATTCATAATATGGAAAACATGAACTTATACAGATGCATATGTGGGAAAGTAAGCAACAATATTTATTAATGGATAGAAGGGGAGGTTACAACCCAGTGATTGATTTGAATTGACCATCTCCAGCAGCATCCCAGCCTCATCACAATGCAGATCTCTCCAGTAGCATGTTACACAAATCAACTCCTCAATTGAAAATCCACCAAAATTTCTCTACTCAAATTCTTCCTTCTGAAACACTAAGATCTGTGCAATTTATAGAGGATCTGGAGGTAGTTTTACAATCAATGACTTTCTAATAATAGGCAAGGCATGTTCCCAATCTTGTAGAAGTCAAATGGACACATGGATTCAAAGTTTGACACATGTGAACTCTTCTAGAAGGCACTGGCCAAGTGGAGATTCCAAAACAATGAGAATTTTTCTCCCAATGTGACCAATGCACCCATGAGTGTCAAGAAGTGATTTGCAGATGAAAGTCATGGATGATTTGTCTTGTTCTTTGTCTTAGGGCATGTAGCAAATAAAATTATAGGGGATGATAGACCCTATTCATTGGTCCTGGAGATGATGTCCAGTTAACTAGTTCATTGGGAATGATGCCCAAATTGACCTATAACAAATAGCCCCCCCTAAAGCATGAAGTCAGAATAATAATAACAATATTTTGATTGAGATTCTTTACACTGTGATGGGCTGGAGATGAAGCAGAGTGGTGACCTACATCAATCTTACAATACATTACATCATGATATATCCTCTTGATCATAATTGTTGAGGGTAGGCATTCCCATGTTCAACACATAAACAATCTAATAACATGTACATAATTTAGACAGTCGTCTACATTGGAATGTTGCCCAATACAAACATGCCTACAGATATAGGCCCATGTTCGGATGAAAATCTGTATGTAAATTCACCGTACAGATGATGTGTACAACACTCCTGAAATCGTAGCTCGGATGTATGAAACTAGATCCGAGGTCTTCTTATCTCGTTTACTTGATCATTCGGGTACAAGTCTAGCCATGCAAATATATGATTTGTAGTCGAACATGGAAAGACATTGTTTGATTACTAGCCAATGATGTGAGCTGTTAACAAATGAGAGAGAACCACCATTAATGTCAATGGCCCTCAAGGTACTGCAGTACATTTCGTAAGGTGTGAATAGATGATTTAATGTTGAACGCCAAACAAAATATTTTGGTCAAAAGTCCGAAAGCTAGCATCTTGTCAATGCTGTAACAAGCCTCATGGTACTGGAACATAATGTTTGTAAGTGAACTTCCTGGATAATGATTTGTCGTCGACAGGAATCCACCTTATTGTGAAACGAGAGTTACTAATTTTGGAGACAAAGGTATGACTTGATATAGCAATGTTCAGGGATGACGGTCATGAGAATGAAAGTTTATGAGTATTGCAGAAGGATGAGTATTCACTGGATGACTTCTCTTGAACATATCGGTGACACTGAGATGAGTTGGCAGCATTGACACAAAACCAAAGTGAAGGTACGATGAACCATAGGTATGAATGAACTGTCAAGAAGGTTACCCAACCCAAATAGTCATGGTGATGGAGTAAAGTGTCATGTTCAAGAGCGACCTACTACCGTAAAAAGTTTTGTTCACTTTCCCAAATTTTCCTCGGTCATTTGTTGACCAGTACCTCTTTATTTTTTCACAAGCTTGAGGAGGATAACATTTGATTGATCTATAATTCAACCCTTCGGGTGAATAAAGTACCGCTATTTAATAATTTAATGAGTATAGCGATGAATGAAACTTGATTCTTTCCACGATCGACAAGCTCGTCGCTATTTTATGTTTTAAAGAGCTTAACGACAGTGACAGCCTAGTCCTTTTTCATATTTAGAGATTTTGAAAAAGAGGATGAAAGAAAACTCCAAAAGTACTTTTTCGTAAAGTTGTCGCTCAGACCCGAAAAAGTGTAAAATAATATCTGAGAGAACCTCTTTAGTCATGTTCGACCAAGGTATTCCTTTTTTGTAAATAATCTATCTCAGTCTGGAAAAGGGTTAAACTTATACTAAGTAGATATTAGTTCATACCATTTTTCATCAAGTATCGAAGCTCGAAAAAGAGATAAAAGTGCGCTTCAAATCCTTTTTCGTTTTTAACAAAGCTCGAAAAATAAGGAGAAAAAATATGCTTTGTGGTCAAATCATTCTTGAAATAAATTTGCACGAATAATCTGTTCATCAATTGTAAAGCCTATTCACAACAACATCAAACGGATTAAAAATACCTCTTTCATGATAAAAACATAATAAAAACATAGCCATAGCAATAAATATAATTTTCAAATAATTAAATGACTATTAAAAAGATTTTTACTATTCATTTTTACCATTCCATAGTTACCATTTGCATTTTGGAGCCCTGAACCTAATTTTTCCCCCGAACTTCAGCTGCTAATTGCGATCATTTTTGTGGACGGATTTCATTGCTGTTTGATCTAGGTTAGTGCCATGAACCTCCTCCTCCCTTCAGTAATCATTTCATTTCCAATTTCTGCAAATTTTTAGGGTTTTGAGGTCCCTAGGGTAAATTCTGCCCCAAAAGAGGGCAACACACCCTTGGATGTCAAAACGTGTGTTGCATAGCAACTAAATAGAAGGTTACTTGCATACACAACGCACTGTCTCTTGTTAGAGCCTGTGTTGGGTGCAATCTACATTTTTTCTTTTTGCATTATGCCCAAAATTTACTCAATTTTTTTCATTGAATGGAATCTAATGGTTCTTATGGTTGTATTTTAGGTTTCCATCGGATTACAATGAAAATTACATGGAGGGAAAGAGAACATGAAGAATAGGATATGATTGCCCTAAATGATCCAGGTACAATAAAATCCCTAAGATATTGTGGATTGCTAAAGTACTTCAGGTTTTCAATGATGAGGCAACAAATAGAACTCTTAGAGTTCTTAGTTCGAGCATGGGATCCAAATATCGAGGCATTTCATATTAAGAACCAAGTGGTTCCCATAACAGTCGAGGATGTATAGTTTCTTACAGGTTTTTTGAGGAGAGGCTTGCCTATTTCGTTCTCAGGGTCTATTGTTGGAGGAGAGACGGTGAGAGATTATGTTTTGCAACATTGTTATCCAGGGGTAGAGCCAAGAAAAGATGGAAAGATAAACATACAGGATGTTATATATTTGCCTTTGAGAATTATCCTTTTCACGATCGCAAAACTTGCTGGCACCATTACAGTACATGTAGCGAATAGATCGTATATGCAGTACACACTAGAGTGTATGGAGCCAATAGTCTTCAACTGGTCTGAAGCTGTTCTTTCTAAGATAAAGGAACAAATAAACAAAGCAAAGGGAGGAAGGAAGAACAAATTCACTTATCATTCGATCCTCATATCCTTTGCTTTAGAGCGGATTCCACTGATGCAACCAAAACATGTGACATTGGATGTGTCTAATCCTAGAGATCCGTGGATGAAGAGATGGGTAGAACTCATGGGTAGGCAAGCAGGCCAATCGACCATTGTGTTCTCGACTGCGTTCTTCACCTGGTTCAGGCGACAGATTGTCGCTATCGATGAGTATGCATATGCAGGCGTTGATTTCCAAGGAGATCCAGATTTAGCATTACCAGAAGGCACTCAGTGGGGTGCAATAGGTAAGAATGTTTTGACCATGTTTTGGTTTTTTAAAGGTTTATACAATATTTTTGTATTTTTGATGTTTTCCCAAGACTAAACTAAATGTTTGATGTAATGCAGATGTTGGTCGTGTTCAAATAGTAGAGGAACCAAATCATGAAGCAAATGCGCCAGCAGAGAGGGCTGTTGGGAGAGCAATCCTTCAGGATCTTGATAAGGCCGAAACTTTGGCTGAGCTTCGGCAACACATAGAGGGTTTGAACTTCGAGATTCCAGATTTCCGGATCGAAGAGTTACCCATGTGACTGAAGTGACACACTATTGGGGTTCCTAACCACTGGATGAGGTTATTGTGTAGGATAGCTATATCTATAGCATGTTACCACGAGCACCACTCGTTTAATTTTGACATTTTGCATACATTTTGAGGTCAGATGACCAATGTGTCTTGGGCACAAATTTTGTAAAAACCTATAACTATCTATCTATATTATTTCAACGTTTTCATATGTTTATTGTGCAATCCTATTCAATGATGTGAATGTTTTCTTTACATGTGTTGCAAATGTCTGTCTAAAATTTGATTAGCTAAAGAATCAGTCAATGTGTTCAAGTTTATGGAAATGTGTTGATATTGAATAAAATCAAAGTGTCTTTCCAAAAGTAAAACTCCAAGGAAAAAGCAATGCAGTGTTGGATTTATAACAGTATAAACACTAGTAAGTTGTAATACCACAAGTTGTGAGTCTAACCTTATGATTATGCGGTTAATACCAAATGAAATGGCATCAGAGAGAAGTTCAATCAACGAGCTATACTCAACGATATTTTTCGTCGACCTACCAATACAAATCCCTTGAAAACTCACTAACTCGCCGTTTGGAGCGAAAATGGCCCATGTTGCGGAGGATAGATTCTGCGTACTACAACTAGCACAATCAACATATCCAACAAATGGTTCCAAAGATTCAAACATCTGTGATGAAATGTAAAGCGGATTACTAACATCAAGAAAACTCTAAAAGCAAACTAAGATAGTGAATGAAAATCAACAACATATATATACAATATAATACAAAAGATTACTACGCTCATGATTAAGCATAGTAACATTTCAGATACAACCCATTTCTAGGCTGCGCCAACGGAATTCCATCGTAATCAACCAACTCATAGGCACCCTTATCAAGAACTCTTTTGAAAATATAGGGGCCATGCCATAATGGCTCAAATTTTCCTGTACCTATTACATCAGCTTCTTGATCATAAAGTAGGACCAAGCCGCCCTCTGAGAAAATGTGAGGCTGGACATTTTTGTCGTATTGCGCCTTTATACGTCTCTTATGCGCTTCGTTGGCCAATTGGGCTTCACGACACGTTTCATCAAGATGGATGAGGTTAAGGAGACACACGTCTTCTTCTGAGGTGTCAGGTAACAAGTCGATTGTGAGTTTTAACAACAATATTTCACATTGGATTGGTAAGATAGCTTCCAGACCATACACCAATTGAAAAGGAGTAAATCCGGTGGTGTTTCTCACCGAGGTTCGATATGCCCACAAGGCAGAGTACAGGATCAAATGCTGGTTTCTTTTACGAACTCATATCATTCATTGAAGCATACGTTTAAGAATCTTGTTGATAGCCTCAACTTGTCCATTTGATTGTGGATAATAAGGAGTAGACTTATCATGTGACAATCCTAACTTGGCAGTCAATTCAACCATCATCTGCTTGCGAAAATTCTTCCCATGATCTGTAACTATAGCCTGTGGGATCCCAAACTGTGCAAGAACATGATTAAAGAAAAACAATTCAGTTGCTTGTCCTGTGTTGCTGAATGTAGGCATCGCTTCAGCCCATTTGGTAAATTAGTCGACTGCGACAATAATATAAATATGCCCCCCAGACGAACGAGGGTTATAGGTCATGAAGTCAATACCCCATTTCTAAAATGGTCCCATAGAGACAACAGGATGCATTGGCACGGGTGGTTTGCAGATTTTACGATAAAAAATCTGGCACGCATGAAAAATTCTGACCGCGAGGATGTAGTCACGAAATGTGGTAAGCCAAAAGTAACCGGAATGGAGTATCTTCTGCACGGTAGCGTATCCAGATAAATGTCCGCCACAAGCTCCAACATGACAATCATTTAAAACCTTTTCCACCTCCTCATGAGTGAGGCACCTCCTTAAAATTGTATCAACACCACGACGATAAAGTGTATTGCCGACGATCAGATAATATTTGGCTTCGTATCGAATATGTCGCTATTCAGAGCGAGAGGTATTAGGTCGAAAAGTTTGAGTTTGGAGATAAATGATGAAATATCTGTACCAAGGATCAGATGATCCGATCAGAAACATAGACTCGTCAGGAATTGATGGTTCCAACATAGTTGTAGTACTATCAGAGGGAAGGTCACAGATAAGCTCAACCAAAACTAAAGACTTCTTTGACTTGGATTTGATGAATTCCAAATCAAATTCCTGCAAAATGATAATCCATTTTGGATATTTTCCCCCTAGTAATTGACGTGATAAGATATAAGTCATGGGGTTGCAATATGAAACAACAGTGGTCTTTCGGAGCAGGATATAGTGGTGAAATATTTAGACAGCTTGAACAGTTGCCAAGGAAAGCTTTTCTATGTACGAATACTTAACTTCCATATCATTGAGATTACAACTTAAATAATAGATCGGATATTCAATTCCATCTTCTACTTGGACCAAAACCATAGCAATGGTCATTTCCGTCGCGACGATATATAGGAAATAATAATTTTGATAATTAGGGGGATACATTAATGACGCTAGAAAAAGAGTATCTTTGACAGCATCAAAATAAGCTTGCGAAACTTGGTCCCAATGAAAGGGAACCCCCTTTTTCAAGAGTCGAGTAAATCCTTTATCCATTTCGGCGTAGTTTGGAATAAACCTTCTTAAGAAGTTAGCCTTTCCTTGAAGTTTCTGTATCTGAAGTAAATTTGATGGTGCAAGAAAATCAAGAATGGCCCCATCTCTACATCCGCGGATCTCTAGGATTAGACACATCCAATGTCACATGTTGTGGCTGCATTAATGGAATCCATTCTAAAGCGAAGGATATGAGGATCGAACCATAACTAAAGTTCTTCTTCCTTCTTCCCTTTGATTTGTTCAGCTGTTCCTTTATCTGAGAAAGAAAAGTTTCATACCAGTTGAAGGCTGTTGGCTCCATACACTCTAGCACGTACTGCATATACGATCTATTCGCTACATGTAATGTAACAGTGCCGGAAAGTTTTGCGATCATGAAAAGGATAGTTCTCAAAGGAAAATATCTAACATACCGGATGTTTATCTTTTCCGTATTTTCTTGGCTCTGCCCCTGGATAACAATGTTGCAAAACATAATCTCTCACAGTCTCTCCTCCAACAATGGACCCTGAGAGCAAAATAGGCAAGGCACTCCTCGACAAACCTGTAAGAAAGTATAGATCCTTGATAGTTATGGGAACCACTTGGTTCTTAATATGAAATGCCTCGATAGTTGGATCCCATGATCGAACTAAGAACTCCAAGAGTTCTATTTGTTGCCTCATCCCTGACAACCTGAAGTACTTTAACAATTCACAATCTCTTAGGGTTATTACTGTACCCACATCATTTAGGGCAATCACATCCTATTCTTCATGTTCTCTTTCCCTCCATGTAATCGTCATTGTAATCTGATGGAAACTTGAAATACAACCATAAGAACCATTAGATTCCATTTAATGCAACAAATTGGGCAAATTTTGGGCATAATGCAAAAAGAAAAAATGTAGATTGCGCCCAACGCAGGCTCTAACAAGAGACAATGCATTTTGTATGCAAGTAACCTTCAATTTAGTTGTTATGCCACACAGGTTTCGACATCCAATGGTGCGTTGCCCTCTTTTGGGGCAGAATTTACCCTAGGGACCTCAAAACCCTAAAAATTTGCAGAAATTGGAAATGAAATGATTAATGAATGAAAGAGGAGGTTCATGGCACTAACCTGGATCAAACGGAAATGAAATCCATCCACAGAAATGATCGCAATCAGAAGCTGAAGTTCGTGGGAAAAATTAGGTTCAGAGCTCCAAAATTCCGAGTCGCCAATTTGTTATGTGGAATTATGAATTACGGATAAAAAATTCTTCCCTAGACACGTGCTTATCTAGAACAACAGATTAAAGACTTTGCGACTACTTTTCCTAACTATAAATAGACACACAGAACAGATCAAAGAACTTACTTGGAGTCCAAGCGCTTCCTATTCTCCTTTCGTCTCTCTTGCTGTAGCTTCAAATCCAAGCTAGATGTCCGAAAATATTTCCTGCAAATATTAACACTAAACAACAAAAGATAGCAATAATACAGATGTCTATTCAAGTTATTTAGTTAAATAAATGAAACATAAACCATATAAATTAGATAAGAATTCATAATATGGAAAACATGAACTTATACAGATAAATATGTGGGAAAGTAAGCAACAATCTTTATTAATGGATAGAAGGGGAGGTTACAACCCAGTTATTGATTTGAAGTGATGATCTCCAGCAGCATCCCAGCCTCATCACAATGCAGATCTCTCCAGCAACATGTTACACAAATCAACTCCTCAATTGAAAATCCACTAGCATTTCTCTACTCAAATTCTTCCTTCTCAAACACTAAGATCTATGCTCAATTTATAGAGGAGATGAAGGTAGTTTTACAATCAACGACTTTCCAATAATAGGCAAGACATGTTCCCAATCTTGTAGATGTCAAATGGACACATGGATTCGAGGTTTAACACATGTGAACTCTTCTAGAAGGCACTGGCCAAGTGGAGATTCAAGAACAATGAGAATTTTGCTCCTAATGTGACCAACACACCTATGAGTGTCGGGAAGTGCTTTGCCGAGCAGCCTTGAATGGGGCTACCTACATATGCAATGCACTTAGTCCCTTTAGATGCAGCGTTGGTGAGCTCCCATATGATATATTATAAACATCCAATCTTGGAAACCTTTGCAGATGAAAGTCATGGATGATTTGTCTTGTTATTTGTCTTAGGGCATGTAGCAACTGAAATGATAAGAGATGATAGACCCTATTCATTGGTCCTGGAGATGATTTCCAATTAACCAAGTCATTGAGAATGATGCCCAAATTGACCTATAACAAATTCCCCCCTAAAGCATGAAGTCAGAATAATAATAACAATATTTTGATTGAGATTCTTTACACTGTGATGGGCTGGAGATGAAGCGGAGTGGTGACCTCCATCAATCTTACAATACATTACATCATGATATATCCTCTTGATCATAATTGCCGAGGGTAGGCATTCCCATGTTCAACACATAAACAATCTAATAACATGTACATAATTCAGAAAGTCGTCTACATTGGAATGTTGCCCAATATAGACATGCCTACAGATATAGGCCCATGTTCGGATGACGATCTATATGTAAGGTCACCGTAAAGATGATGTGTACAACAATATCGAAATCCCAGCTTAGATGGCTGAAACTAGATCCGGGGTCTTTTTATCTCGTTCACTTGATCATTCGAGTACAAGTCTAGCCATGCGAATATATGATTTGTAGTCGAACATGGAAAGACATCATTTGATTACCAGCCAATGATGTGAGCTGTTAACAAACGTAAGAGAACCACCATTAATGTCAATGTCCCTTAAGGTACTGTAATACATTTCTTAAGGCGTGAATAAACGATTTGATGTCGAACGCCAAACAAAATATTTCAGTCAAAAGTTCAGAAGGGAGGATTTTGCCGATGCTGTAACAAGCTCATGGTATTGGAACACAATTTTTCTAAGTGAACTTCCTGGATAATGATTTGTCATCGACAAGAAGCCACCTTATTGTGAAACAGGAGTTACTAGTTTTGGAGACAAAGGTATGACTTGATATAGCAATGTTCAGGGATGCCGGTCATGAGAATGAAGGTTTATGAGTATTGCAGAAGGATGAGTATTCACTGGATGACTTCTCTTGAACATATCGGTGACACTGAGATGAGTTAGCAGCATTGACCCAAAACCGAAGTGAAGGTATGATGAACCATAGGTATGAATGAACCGTAAAGAAGATTACCCAACCCAAATAGTCACGGTGATGGAGTGAAGTGTCATGTTCAAGAGCGACCTGCTACTGTAAAAATTTCTGTTCAATTTCCCAAATTTTCCCCGGTCATTTGTCGACTAGTACCTCTTTATTTTTTAACTAGCTTGAGGAGGATAACATTTGCTTGATCTATAATTCAACCCTTCGGGTGAAAATGTATTTCTATTTAATAATTTAACGAGTCTAGCAATGAATGAAACTCGATTCTTGCCATGATCGACAAGCCTGTCACTATTTTATGTTTTAACGAGCTTAACGACAGTGATAGCCCGGTCCCTTTTCATATTTAGAGAGTTTGAAAAAGAAGATGAAAGAAAACTCCATAAGTATTTTTTCGTAAAGTTGTCACTTACATCCGAAAAAGTGCAAAATAATATCTGAGAGAACCTCCTTAGTCATGTTCGACCAAGGTATTAGTGGAATTTTTAGGTCTATAATGGGCCTCCTAAGGAAATAATAAAATAATAGCTAAACCAATAAAATAATATTTATGAATTTACAATTCACTTATTGCACCACAATCCATGTAACCATAGTTCAATTCAATTGAAAAGTTGTACCAAAATAAAATTAATAGAAAAATTGTATTTATGTGACTATAAATAAAAATGAGTCTTTTAAGAAAAAAATCATTATCACTGAACAACTCTTTGCATTTGTCCTTTATACTTAAATAACATAAAATAAATTATAAATATAAATTCATAAATTCTTAATTGTATAACATACCATTAATTAAAATTTATATTAATTAAATTATATAATTAAAATATATAATAACATGCAATTAATATACTATATAAAAATTAAATAATATAATATAATAAATGTAATATATTATTTTACGTATTAATTTTATATTACATATTGAATTGATTTGATTTATAACATAAGAAGAAATAATATATAATATAAAAAAGAATATGATATATATTCTATTACATTTAGATTATGTTCCATAATATTATATATAATAATATATAATATTAATACAATCATAATGAAATGAAATGAATTGAATTGTATTTAAAAAAAAGTATTGAAATATGTTTAATTTATATTTATGATTATGTATTTATTTATATATGTATAGATATTAACTTATAATTAATTTTAAATCGTAATATTAAATAAAAATAAATGAATATATAATTTAAAAATAAATATATGAAAATATACAAACATAATATTTATTGAAATGTGTGTAAAGACATCAAGATTGTATAGGGATATGCATTATTTCTTTCAAAAAATATGAAATTACAATAATAATATTTTATTCAAAAAATATCAAATGACCTTTATTATGAGTACTTTACTTTGTGACTTTAAAAGTACTTAGAATACTACCATGGTTAACCATGAATTTTTATCTACCATTGAGAATGTGACAAATAAGTACATTTAACTCAAGAAATGCCACCTCAACCATGTGGGATGATGTCATCCCCTAAAATGTTATTGGTTCTCATAAAGTGAATTTTGATTGTACATTTTCCTTAGGAGGCCCATTTTTTACCTTAAAATTACCCTAATGGTATTCCTTTTTTGTAAATAATCTATCTCAGTTCGGAAAATGGTTAAACTTATACTGAGTATATATCAATTCATTTACTTTTACGAGCTCGACAAGACAAGTGCTCGAAAATCTTTTCATATTATCGGAGTCTGAAAAGCGCTGAAAGAAGACTCGACGGGTTCCTTTTTCACTGTTATCGAAGCTCGAAAAATAGATAAAAGTGCACTTCAAATCCTTTTTAATTTTTAACAAAGCTCGAAAAACAAGGATAAAAAATATGCTTTGTGGTCAAACCATTCTTGAAATAAATCTGCACGACTAATCAATTCATCAGTTGTTAAGCCTATTCAGAACAACATCAAATGGATTAAAAATACCTGTTTCATGATAAAAAACATAATAAAACTATATTCATAGCAATAAATGTAATTTGAAAATAATTAAATGACTATTAAAAGTAGTTTTAATATTCATTTTTACCATTCCATAGTTACTGTTTGCATTTTGGAGCTTTGAACTTAATTTTTCCCCTGAACATCAGCTGCTGATTATGATCATTTCTGTGGATGGATTTTGTTGCCGTTTGATTCAGGTTAGTGCCATGAACCTCCTCTTTCCTTTAGTAATCATTCCATTTCCAATTTCTGCAAATTTTTAGGGCTTTGAGGTCTCGAGGGTAAATTATGACCCAAAAGAGGGCAACGCACCCTTGGATGTCGAAACCTGTGTTTCATAGCAAATAAATTGAAGGTTACTTGCATACACAACGCACTGTCTCTTGTTAGAGCCTGCGTTGGGCGCAATCTACATTTTTTATTTTTGCATTAAGCCCAAAATTTGCCCAATTTTTTGCATTGAATGGAATCTGATGGTTCTTATGGTTATATTTCAGGTTTCCATCAGATTACAATGATGATTACATGGAGGGAAAGAGAAGATGAGGAACAAGATATGATTGCCCTAATGATCCGGGTACAGTAAGAGCCTTAAGATATTGTGTACTGCTAAAGTACTTAAGGTTGTTAGGGATGAGGCAACAAATAGAACTCTTGGAGTTCTTAGTTTGAGCATGGATCCAACTATTGAGGCATTTCACATTAAGAACCAAGTGGTTCCCATAACAGTCGAGGATGTATACTTTCTTACAGGTTTGTCAAGGAGAGGCTTGCCTATTTCACTCTCAGGGTCTATTATTGGAGGAGAGACAATGAGAGATTATGTTTTACAACATTGTTATCTAGGGGTAGAGCCAAGAAAATATGGAAAGATAAACATCCAGGATGTTAGAGATTTGACTTTGACAACTATACTTTTCATGATCGCGAAACTTGCTGGCACTGTTACACTACATGTAGCGAATAGATCGTATATGCAGTACGCGCTAGAGTGTATGGAGCCAATAGTCTTCAACTGGTATGAAGCTGTTCTTTTTCAGATAAAGGAACAACTGAAAAAAGAAAAGGGAGGAAGGAATAATAACTTCAGTTGTGGTTCGATCCTCATATCCTTCACTTTAGAGCGTATTCGACTGATGTAGCCACAACATGTGACACTAGATGTGTCTAATCCTAGAGATCCGCGGATGTAGAGATGGGTAGAACTCATGGGTAGCCATGCAGGCCAATTGACCATTGTGTTCTCGACTACGTTCTTTTCCTGATTCAGGCGACAAATTGTTTCCATCGATGAGTATGCATATGCAGGTGTTGATTTTCGAGGAGATCCAGATTTAGCATTACCAGAAGACGCTAAGCGAGGTGCAATAGGTAAGAATGTTTTGATAATTTTTTTATTTTTCTAAGGTTTATACAATGTTTTTGTATTTTTGATGTTTTCCCAAGAATAAAATAAATGTTTGATGTAATGCAGATGTTGGTCGTGTTCAACCAGAAGAGGAACTAGAGCATGAAGCAGATGCGCTAGCAGAGAGGGCTGTCAGGAGAGTAGTCCTTCAGGATCTTGATATGGCTAAAACTCTGGCTAAGCTTTGGAAACACATAGAGGGTTTGACCTTCGAGATTCCGGATTTCCGGATCGAAGAGTTACCCATGAGACTGCAGCGACACACTATTGGGGTTCCTAACTGTTGGATGCAGTTACTGCATAGGATAGCTAGATCTATAACATGTTACCACGAGAACCACTAGTTTATTTTTGACATTTTGCATACATTTTGAGGTCAGATGACCAATGTGTCTTGGGCACAAATTTTTGTAAAAACCTATAAATATCTATCTATATGATTTCAACATTTTCCTATGTTTATTGTGCAATCCTATTCAATGATGTGAATGTTTTCTTTACATATGTTGCAAATGTATGTCTACAACTTAATTAGCTAAAGAATCAGTCAATGTGTTCAAATTTTTGGAAATGTGTTGATATTGAATAAAATCAAAGTGTCTTTCCAAAAGTCAAACTCTTAGTTAGTGTTGGATTTCTAACAGTATAAAAACTAGTAAGTTGTAATACCACAAGTTACGAGTCTAACTTTATGATTATGCGGTTAATACCAAATGAAATGGCATCAGAGAGAAGTTCAATCAATGCTCTATACTCAGTGATATTGTTCGTCGATATACCAATAAAAATCCCTTGAAAACTCACTAACTTGTCGTTTGGAGCGAAAATGGCCCACGTTGCAGAGGATAGATTCTGTATACTACGACTAGCACCATCAACATATCCAACAAATGGTTTTGAAGATTCAGAAATCTGCGATTAAATGTAAAGCGGATTACTGACATCAAGAAAACTCTAAAAACAAACTAAGATAGTGAATGAAAATCAATAGCATATATATACAATATAATACAAAATATTACTATGCTCATGATTAAGCATAGTAACATTTCAGATACAACCCATTTCTAGGCTGCGCCAATGAAATTCCATCGTAATCAACCGAATCATAGGCACCCTTAGAAATAACTCTTTTGACAATATAGGGGCCATGCCATAATGGATCAAATTTTCATGTACCTATTACATCAACTTCTTGATCGTAAAGTAGGACCAAGTCGCCCTCTAAGAAAATGTGAGGCTGGACATTTTTGTCGTATTGTGCCTTTATACGTCTCTTATGCGCTTCGTTTGCTAATTGGGCTTCATGACATGTTTCATCAAGATGGATGAGGTTAAGGAGACACGCTTCTTCTTCTGAGGTGTCAGGTAACAAGTCGATTGCGAGTTTTAATGACGGTATTTCACATTGGATTGGTAAGATAGCTTCCAGACCATACACCAATTGAAAAGGAGTAAATCCGGTTGAATTTATCACCGAGGTTCGATACGTCCACAAGGTGAAGTACAGGATCAAATGCCAGTTTCTTTTACGAACTCCTATCATTCGTTGAAGCATACGTTTAAGAATCTTATTGATAGCCTCAACTTGTCCATTTGATTGTGGATAATAAGGATTATAATTATCATGTGACAATACTAACTTGGCAGTGAATTCAGCCATCATGTGGTTGAGAAAATGCTTCTCATGATCTGTAACTATAGCTCGTGGGACCCCAAAATGTGCAGTAACATGATTAAAGAAAAACAATGCAACTGTTTGTCCTGTGTTGTTTAATGTAGGCATCTCTTCGGCCCATTTGGTAAAGTAGTCAACTGTGACAATAATATAACCATGCCCCCCAGATGAACGAGGGTTACAGGTCATGAATTTAATACCCCATTTCGAAAATGGTCCCATAGTGACAACAAGATGCATTGGCGCTGGCGGTTTATGGATTTTACGATAAAAAATATGGCACACATGAAAACTTCTGACCGTGAGGATGCAGTCGCGAAATACGGTAGGCCAAAAGTAACCAGCACGGAGTATCTTCTGTGCAGTAGCGTATCCAAATAAATTTCCACCACAAGCTCCAACATGACAATCATTTAAAACCTTTTTGGCCTCCTCATGAGTGAGGCACCTGCTTAAAATTGTATCGACACCACGACGATAAAGTGTATCATTGACGATCAGATAATCTTTGGCTTGGTATCGAATACGTTGCTGTTCAGAGCGAGAGGTATCAGGTCAAAAAGTTTGAGTTTGGAGATAAATGATGAAATCTGCATACCAAGGATCAGATGATCTGATTAGAAATAGAGATTCATCAGGAATTGATGGTTCCGACATAGTTGCAGTACTATCAAAAGGAAGGTCACAGAGAAGCTCAACCAGAACTAAAGACTTATTTGACTTGGATTTGATGAATTCCAAATCAAATTCCTGCAAAATGACAATCCATTTTGAATATTTTCCCCCCAGCAATTGACGTGATAAGATATAAGTCATGGGGTTGCAATATGAAACTATAGTGTTTTTTCGGAGCAGGATATAATGGCGAAATCTTTGGACAGCTTGAACGGCTGCCAAGGCAAGCTTTTCTACATATGAATACTTAAATTTCATATCATTGAGATTATGACTCAAATAATAGATCGAATGTTCAATTCCATTTTCTCCTTGGAGCAATACCATAGCAATAGTCATTTCGACCACGATGATATATAGGAAATAATCATTTTGATAATTAGGGGGATACATTAATGACGCTCAGACAAGAGTGTCCTTGACAACATCAAAAGAAGCTTGTGCAACCTGCTCCCAATGGAAGGGAATCCCTTTTTTCAATAGTCGAGTAAATCCTTTAGCCATTTCGGCGTAGTTTGGAATGAACCTTCTTAGGAAGTTAACCTTTCCTTGAAGTTTCTGTATCTGAAGTAAATTTGACAGCGCAGGAAAATGAAGAATGGCCTGAACCTTCAATGGGTCGATTAGAATTCCTTCATTTGAGACTATGAATCCAAGAAAACGACTAGAACCAACAAAAAACACACATTTATGTGGATTGAGGTGTATTTTGTAGTGTCGGAAGCGTAAGAAAATGGCTCTCAAATGCATCGGGTGATCAGTCCAATTTCGTGAATGCGCTGGTAAATCATCTAGATACGGTTGAACAATGTGCTTGATGTCATTGAAAGCATAATCCATTGCTCTCTGAAAAGTTGCCCCAACATTCTTTAAACCAAACGGAAGTTTCATATAAGCGAATGTGCCCCAGGGACAGATGAATTTTGTCTTATGTTGATCATTTGGGAGGATATTGATTTGATTGTAGCCGGAAAATCCATCCATGAATGAAAATATTTCACATCCAGCACAATCGTCAATAATCTAGTCGATAAAGGGAGTAGGATAGTTGTCTTTTGGACAAGCAAGATTGACATCTCGATAATCGACGCAGACTCTAATGGTTCCTTGCTTTTTCATGACAGGAACGATATTAGAAACCCGCTTAGTTAGCGGAACAGGGTATATGAAACCAACACGCAAAATTTTTTCAACTTCTTCTTTGATGGCAACGAATTTCTTTGGATGAACAAGACGAAGCTGTTGATGCACCGATTTGACATCAACATACATATTAATAGTGTGTTCAACTATACTAGTATCTATGCCTGGAATTTCCTCGTAAGACCAAGCAAATACATCATGAAATTCACAAAATAGAGAGCGATATGATTCTAGTTCTGATGTAGAACAAGATACACCGACATGAATATTTTCTACAATGCCAGGTTTGGTCGAAATATCGATAGAAATGGTTTCTTCAATATTTGACAGATTTCGCTTGGAATCGATTGCATTAATGGGAAAACAATTCAAAAAGAATTTTTTGATGGATGGGTGATATAGTTCATTAAGATTATTTTCTTCATAATCAGGAAGATGGGAACGATGATGATAATCTTCCCATGCTTCTCCCTCTAACATCATGGCTTCCAAAATATTCTCATTTGTCAATAACACCGAGGAAAATGGATCAGATGGAGTACCAAAATCTAAGGAACGATCAACCCAAACACACGGCGACGTTGATTTCAGATTTTCCTCCCAAGCCAGATAGATTGATTTCTATGCCATCTCAATAGGACTGGGTGGCAGAAAATCATCCAACGTAGAAATATCAGAATCACCCATACTCTCCCTTAAGCCAGATAGAGTGGAAGAGGTCATGTAGCAGGTCTCTATACTTGCAATTTCTGCCGATGCGATGGGCAGTGATAATGCAAAGGTTCCCATAAGAGTGGAATCCTTTAAGAGTTATACACCAATGTTCTGAAGTTCTAGTTGGGGTATGTGAATGAACAGAACGCTTCCAGTTACCTGCGAAGCAGAGGCAAAGAATGATAGTTGATTAATGACTATGATTGTACCTTTATGTGGAAAGACAATCATTCTAAGTATGTAGAAAAAATTGTAGTCATTGCATATACCCATGGCCTTCCAAGTAAAATATTATAGTCAAGGGGTCCGTCAACAACCTCAACATCAATATTCACTGTTTTTCCCCCTAGTTCAACATGCAGGTTATTAATAATACCACAAGGTTTATATGTATGTCCATCAAATGCCTTCAATGTCGTTGATGATTGTGATAAGTGCAACGAGCCAAGTGACTTCCAACAATTTAGAGACATAATTCATGTAGATGCTCCCTCATCAATAATAGTGCGATGAACAAGGTGATTGAGAACATTTACCTATATGGAGAATGCCAATTCTGCTGGTAATTGCGGCACATAGCCCGTATGATTAAAGACGACAAGATTAGAATAAGTTGAATCAATTCCACCAATAGCCGACAATAAAGCTTGTTTTTGGGAGGAAAAATTTTGTAATACCTCAAAAGCAGACATAGCTGAAGGGGATTAAGCTAATCTTCAATTATATTATAATTTTGTGCAACTCTTACTCGAGGAATAGCAGTAGGCGGTACTGATTCCATAGATGGATTCGTTGTCGAGGTAGTATGTTGATCAGTGGCCTCACTACCATAATATTTATTACATGTTGACACCAAAATATCTGTTGAAGGTTTTGTGATAGATAAAATTAACACTTGGGAACTAGGAGCTGGATCCGTAGCAACCATGTTTGTGTCTGGATTTGGAAATGGGTCTGTCAACACAGCTGACGCATGGGAAGTCTTGATGATTTTTGAGACTTCATCACGGTGAGGAAAATCCCTAAAAAAGTGTTCCTCATTACATATTATGCATGGATAACGAGGTTTTCTAGGTCCAGATGATTGATCAGATGATCTTTCCTGCAAGTTAGAAGTTTGATTTTTCTTAGGTTTCCCCTTTTTCTTACTTCCGAGTTGCTTGTCACTTTTGCCTTTGTCAAATAACATGACATTAATTTTGAAAGCAGGAGCAGGGTCAGATGCAGTAGTGTGATGTGTGCTTGCAGTTCCTATCAAGCCGTCTCCGGCATGAGAGTCCTTTAATTGAGGAGGAACAATAAAATTAGATCTCGGCACGTTATGAATTTTTTCATAGAGCATGCTAGATTGAGTATAAATCAAATCTAAATATTGGGCACGAGCGATAACTTGCTCTTCTGTGACGATGCCACCCTTAGCCACATCCTCAGTTATAGATGGTAACAGAGACTTAATGAACCATTCAACAAGGAGTTGATTCGGAACAAAGGTCTTAACCAATCGATGAAAATGATGCCACTCATGAATATGATCAGAGATGTGAGTAGCATTAGTATGTTTGAAATTGGTCAAGAGTTCTGTTCTAGTTTCATATCTGGTGGGTAATTGGAAATGAGTCAAAAAGAGAGTAGCTAGGGATGTGAAATTTTCAAAAGAAGCTCTGGGTAATTCAATGTACCATTTTGCAGCTGGACCTGTGAGCGTATGCTGGAAAAGACATAGTCGAAAAGAATCATCATTTAGGGAGTTTGATGAACACCATAAATGATAAGTCATAACATGAGTCGACAAATCTTCTCCAGGGTTTCCATTGAACTTAGGAATATCTGAGGGTAATTTATGAGGTATCATCGGCCACCAAGGAGCATAATTAATTGGATCATTAGTTAGCCGATTTAAATATGGTAACTCTAAAGTTGCAACAAAGGGAAACTGTCGATTAAGGTTAGGTTGAGCATAGCTAGGGTAAGATGGAATTGCTTGAGCAACAGGCCTTGAGCACCAGCATAAGGAATCTGATGCTGGTAACCCAGATAGGGGTTATTTTTAAAAGCAAATGCTTGAGGATTCTATTGGCCAAAACTTGGATATGATACTTGTTGAAATGAATTTTGAGGCATTATTTCCTGTGGCTTCCAAGGGGTCTATCCACCAATGTTATAACCCAAATTAGGATAAATTGGATTCGGTTGATAGGTATAACCAGGTTGCAATTGTGACATCCCATAAAATGGTAAACCAGCTTGTGAATAAAGGATTCCAGATACAGGTTGTTGTAAATTAACCGAAGGATTTGGAGTCTGTGGACCCAACATTTCATGATATTGAGTTGAAGTACCCACTTGATAAGGTTGTACAAAATTTTGATTCTGTAACAGGGGTAAAGATGTATTAACAAGTGGAAATGATGTGGGTGTAACAGGTTGAACTAGTTGATATGAGTGTATAACCGTTTGTGGTTGGATAAGCAGAGTGGGTTGCCATTGACAAACATTCATTTCGACATTATATTGACCAAAAAGTGACGAAGTACTGTCATATTGGGTGACCAAAGGTTTGCCCCCAGCATGAGGAGGATAATAAGATGGAAAATATTTCTCTCCAAATGCTGGGAGTCCAGTTGATATGGTACTTGAAGGAATAGACCCAGAAGGACCGACTTGATATTGTCCTGAAGATGTGTATAATGAATCAAGTTGTTTAGTACTCACTATAGGTAATACTAGATGATGACATTGGTAAAGTCCGTGGATTTGAAGATGCACTAGAGAAAATTCCAGATAATGATTTGTAACCTCATGGGACCAAAGGTCCACCATGAAAATATGACTCTGGTGAAGTTGTAAACATCGACGGGGTAGCTAGGGCAGGAGCTGACATAATTGGAATAGATGGCCCAATCGAGGATGTTGGTTCAGTCATGGTTACTTGACCAAATGTATACCCTTTTGAATCGACGGGAGTTTGAAAAGGGACATGATCAACAAAAGCAGATGGTGTCGATTGAGGAAAAGACTCGTACTGGTAAAGGTTCTCCCCAAAATGGGTTGGAGTTAAAGGTTTATCATCTTGTGGGATTTCTTCAATCGAAATTAAACCAAGGGGAAGTATTTCACCATCAGGTCCAAAGTATATTTTAGGTGGTTGACTGTGTCATATGGGAGATTCAATAGCTACATAAATTTGTGGGATGACCAAGGTAGGAACAACTTCCGGTTGTACGACTTTATGATGTAGATGTTCTGGAAAAGAAGAGACAGGATCTGGATGAATTTTTGGTTGAACAACATTGGGTCCATGAGGTATGGTCTCACTAATTGGATGTATCATGACCATGGGTAGCTGTGAAGACTCCATTTCGACAACAGTAGATGAATCGAGATGCGTAGAAACAACTTGAGCTAACTCTGGTTTATGGAAAGATGATGTTTCACTAGAGGTACGAATTGTTCTTGATTCAGCAGATTGTGATCGCCTTCACCTACCAGAAGTAACTTCTAGTGGTAAAGGTGGTTTTAACGCTATTCTACGTGAACGACAGGGGACAGGATTTTGTTCTTCCACGATTACTGATTTATTTTAACCAAAAACAAATAAACAAAATAAAAGGGTAATGCTAGGCAAAAGGGTTTACCAAGAAACTATGATTTGCAGAATACCTCTTGGCGAACCAAGAAGTACGGGTAGGGAATCTCCTTGAATGTTGTGTTTGGTGTATCACAATTTACAAGGTGGCCGACTCAGTTCACTATGGATGGATATCATGTAAAAGTTGTCCTCCCAAATATACCTGAAGGTACGTGGAGGCCCAAGTCCGAATTAGCACTGTCTGATGCGAAACCGCACAGTGAGAGCACCCCTTTATACTTATCGTACTGTAATACCGCCCAATATACTCGAAAGTACGTGGAGGAGCTACGATATACTTACATACGTGTAGTGAGGTATCACAATCGGAGTGTATCACAGACAAGTTAACAACAAAAACTATGTTTTACGGTGCCGGAACATGTCTCTAGCCTATACCTTCTAAATGTTATTGTTATGTTCCAATGCTTTGTTAGGTAAATAGAGATTAATTTTATGTTGATCTTGCTTAACAATTTGCCTTTCAAAGGTTCACCGTGATGATGTATTGGAAAATTCCTAAAATGCAACTAAGAATGATAAGCAATCTTTCAATTTTAGTTTTTCAATGAAAATCCTAGCTACTAGAGGGAAAGAGCAATCAATTTGTGAGCAAACAAATCAGAAAACACAAACTAAATGAAGATTTCCTAATTGTTCCTTTTTGCAAAACACACAAACAACTACATGCAAATGCAGATTTTTATTTTTAGTTCCTTTAATGTTATGAATGCAGAAAAGAAACTAAGTGCACTAAATCAACAAAATCAAATGCCTTTTACTTTTGAGAAATGAGGAATATAAATAACAATTTCTCTTTTGAAGGAAAAATAAGGAATGAAACAACAATTTCTCCTATCAGGAAACAAAGATTTTACGACAATTTCCTTTTTCAAAAGAAAATAGATCTAATGCGACAATAAAAATACTTTGAAATTAACTTGCCAATGATAAAAAAAATGCTTTAAAAAAACACTGAACAAATTTTGTTTCAAAGGAGGAAGAGGTAGATGAATTAATTGGTCAATATGAGGCTTAGGCTTTTCAAAACACATCAGCAAAAAAACTGAAACAAAATGCAAAGACAAATTCAAGGGAATTTCGATGGTTTCAGGAGGCAACGTAGTCTCTAAAGAGAGACAGTGCTTTGCAACGCAGGCCTGAAAGGGAGACAGTGCTATGAAAATCACTGTGTCCTATCCAAGAGTGTGTTGGGCGCAGCGTCAAAGGAAAAACACAGCTGTTTAACACAATTCTTTTGAAATTTTGGATCTTAAAAAGCCTAATCTTTGTGAGTAACAACTACTCGGTGAATAAACAAAGAAAATCAGAGGTTAAAACACCTAGGATAAAGAGTA
Organism: Pinus albicaulis; assembly: GCA_034641835.2. Lineage (NCBI taxonomy): Eukaryota > Viridiplantae > Streptophyta > Pinopsida > Pinales > Pinaceae > Pinus > Pinus albicaulis. The sequence continues at coordinate 1,801,922,755 of CM076578.1, read as the reverse complement.
ATCTCCCCAGCGGAGTCACCAATTTGTTGGACATAATTGTGAATTACGGATAAAAAACGCTTCCCTAGACAGGTGCTAATCTAGAGCAACAGGTTAAAGACTATACGACTAATTTTCCTAACTAAGAATAGAAACACATAGTGGATTAGATGCTTACTTGGAATCCAAGCGCTTCCAAATGATTCCTTCTGTCGCTTCCGTTGTAGCTTCAAATTCCAGCCGGCTGTGCAAAATATTTCCTACAAGAATGAACACTAAACAAGAGAAGATAGAAATAATACAGATGTCTATTCAAGTTAGTTTGCTAAATCAGTAAAGCATAAAGCATATACATCAACTAATATCTTGCAATATGGAAAATCAAAGCCAATACATATGCATATAGGGAAAAGTAAGCTGTATCATTTATTAATGATAGAAGGGGAGGTTACAACCAAATGAATGATTTAGTGTCACCATCTCCAACAACATCCCAACCTCATCACAATGCAGTTATCTCCAGCAAATTGTCACTCAAATCAATATCCTTAGTGAAAAATTCACCAGCATTTCTCTACACAAATTCTTCCTTCTCAAACACTAAGATCTGTGCTCAATTTATAGAGAGGCTGAGGTAGTTTTACAATCAATGGCTTTCCAATAATAGGCAAGACATGTTCCCGATCTTGTAGATGTCAAATGGACACATGAATTTGAAGTTTGACACATGTGAACTCTTCTAGAAGGCACTGGCCAATTGGAGATTCCAGAACAATGAGAATTTCACTCCCATTGTGACCAACGCACCCATAGATGTTGGGAATTGCTTTGCAAAGCAGCCTTGCATGGGGATACCTGCATATACAATGCACTTAGTCCCTTTAGAGGTAGCATTGATGAGATCTCATATGATATATTATAAACTTAAAACCTTGGAAACCTTTGTAGATGAAAGTCTTTGATTGATCTGTCTTGTTCTTTGTCTTAGGGAATATAGCAATTGAAATGTTAGGGGATGATAGACCCTATACATTGGTCCTGGAGATGATGCCAAGTTAACCAGGTCATTGGGAATGATGCCCAAATTGACCTATAACAATTATTTCCATCTTTCTATGTTGCAGTAGATCAAAAAAGTATAGGCTAAGAAATGTTGTTTGAGGCACCTTAGTTTTCCTGTTTGCTACTATCTTTATGTTTTCCTTTGCTGGGTGTGTTTAAGGAATTCTTAGTTGCTCCTTAGGCCTCTTTATGCTTGTTTATTTCATCAATGGATTAATATGCTAGTTTAAAAATATGTTTCATGGCAAGCCGTGCTTATTTGATGCTATCTGAACTCCATTTGTGAAATCTCTCTTTGAAGTATTACTGGTTAAATTAAGTCAAGGAGGTCTTGTTTCGATCTTGCCCTTTTTCCATGCCTATCAGTTTGCCTCAAATTTATTTATAGCTTGATTGATGATGTATAGGAGTTACCTCTTCATTGGTTAATGTTATTTGTCATCTTATACATTTTCAAACTTTCTAGGTGAAATCACTGAAGTTAGATATGATTTCTTGCTTTATGTGTTTCACTAAATTGTTCATCTTGAATGTCTATTTGTTTAAATTATTGTCATTGAGTTAATGGTTTTCCCTATCTCATGATTATTATCTTTTTCTTATCAATATTTGAGACCTTCTTGTTTACGGGTATATGACAAAGGATTCCTAACTGCCCTTTTCCCTACCTTGTTTTCCCAACTTAATGTCCATTTCACTTCACACATAAGCTTAAAAAATCCATTGACTACACTAGATTTTCCCTGTGATGCACTCTGACTCATTGTTGAGATATCCATGACATTCATAGACTCCATAGCCCAATGATTTGATGACCTCTCACTCTACCTATTCTACTTGATCATTTTACCCAACCCAACCAAACAAATAAAACCCTAAACTTCACAACGAGCCTAAAATCGACCATCTAAAGCAAAGGAGTTCACATCCTTTGCATGCAATAGAGAGAGCCCTCTCTGAGTCCAGGAAGGCTAGGTCATAGGACTCCAAATACTGGTTTCATGTTACCCTGTGCATTTGGTCTACCAATGTGCTAAATCACGGGACACTAAAATTCTAGCGATCACGGTGGGACTGAGTACATAGTAGCATAAAAAATCTTATAGACTCATTTAAACCCTCAGTTAAGCTTAGAAAATCAACTGATAGCCAAGAGTAGAATTTGGTTGTTTCACCATCCTAGCAAAATGATGACTCAACTGTAGGACACTCTCACAAACCCTAGAGCTACATAAAGAAACTCAAAAAACCCCAAAACATCCTTAGATTGGTTTTTTGTCAGTTATTTGTGGTGGACCATAAACATACATCCTTAAAACAACAAAAAATATCCATCCGGCGACTCCAATAGCCTCCAGTAGGCCTAATAACCCCACTAGTTCTCAAAGACTCCCCTAGGAATGCATTAATCAATCCTAGTATTGCTGATGGTGGACATCAAAGTTGAAATATTCCACCTGGTGACTCCACAACTCTCAATAGACCTAATGAATCCACTGGTAGAAGACTCTAGACTGATTGAAAAGATATAGTGACACTTTTTGATTAAACAAATATGGATCCAAGTATAAACAGAAAGGAAAAACTAGAGATGTTGATAGATACATTCAGCAAAATGATGCATATACTTGGCAAGAAAGAGGAAAAATACAAGGTTGAGGTTGGTGCTGCTTATTCAAAACAACCTATACTTTTTCCTTGGGAAGAAAAAACTCAGTCACTACAAAAACAAACTCAATCACTAGAAGACAAGAACAACAAAAAATATATGCATGATAAGCAAGATTGCAAAGAAGAAAATGAAGAAGGTTGTCAAGTAGGTACTAGTTACTTTCCTACATCTTTTGCTTCAGTGTTAAGAGAGCATTACAAGCAAGTTGCAAATAGAAATAGAGAGGAGTGCTCTAAAGAATCAGTTAGCCATATTGAAATCACAAAATCTGAAACAAAGAAGGAGTCAACACATTTAGAGTCTTTACCCTTATGCTTTAATTCATTTTAGATTATAAAAATAATTTGGCACCCTGAGAATCTATCAGAGGCAACTCATGAATCTCATGCTCAAAGTAACTATCACGAAAATCAGGAAGAGTTGGTTGAAGATGAAATCAATCAGGGAATGAAAGAAAATCCATAGGATATCTCTAAAGGCACAAGTGATGATTCGTCATCTCTTCTAGGTAAGGCTCAAGAAGACATTCAGCCCCTTAATCAGCTTTCACAAGAGAAAGAGAACTGTTGTAGTTATTTCCAAAGAAAGAGAAAAATGCCTCCTTTTTTAACTGAAGAAGAAATAAATCATCTTCTAAACATGTAGACAGCCTCTAAACCCTCATGTGAACAAAAAATTTCTGTTCATTCTCCTACTAACCCTATCTACCATAAGTTAGAAAATGAACTTGTAGATCAATTCAAAGAAGAACAAACCGATAATCCAATATGTTTGATTGGTTAAATTATTTATGTTGATGATTCTCCAAATTTTGATTAGTCTGATGATGATGATGTTCTCCAAACAGAAGATAACCTTGCAGAGCCATCATCAATTTATTTGTGGGATGAAGTTCACTATCATCAGATTGAAAGCAGTAATCAGCCAAGACAGGTCACCTATGACATTGATGAGGAAAGCCTTGAAAGTTTAGAAGTAAGTGAAGAGTCTCTGACTCTTTGCTCTACTTCACTTCAGTCCATCAGAAATAAATTTCACATAATTGGAAATCAAAAGTCTTTCAGCTTTGATGTTGAGGTTGAGGAGGATGATGAACCTCTTGAGCAATTTTTCAATAAGAAGCCTTCTCCTGAAATGGTTGAGGAGATCATTTGGAACATGGAATCCTCCTTAACTCTAGATTTGCACACACCAAGTTCCATTGAATTAAAAATTGCAAATGAAGGCTTAGAAGTTGATAATCACATGCGAGTTGTTACACTACCTTCTTGGGAAGATTTATTGTCAAAGAGTGCTCCTGCTCATCAATATGATTGCCTTCACACATATTTCATCCCACTCTATCAAAGAACATCAGGTTTGTTAGAGGATAACATTGCAATATATGATGAGTCTGATAGTGCAGATGATCATGAAGAAGAGGTGGAGTTTCTTTCCCAAAAGAGTCCCAAGCTCAGCCAAGTGGAGGAAGAAGCAATCCCGAATCAAACTTATTTTCCAAATTTTCACATTCAGGTATTCTTTGAAGATTCCTTTGCTGATTTGTTAGATACATTTGAAGAGGGAGTAAAACATGTCAAGAGCAGTTTAATGCAAAATTTCAAGAACATTTTAGGCACTACTGTTCAAACACAAATAAGGTGGGAGTGAGCTTTTGATTTTTTTAAAACCCTCAAAAAGCTGAACCAAGATCCCTCATGGAATCGTCTGCTTGAATGGTTGTATTGGAAAAGAGAATTCACCAGCTGAATGTATATCATGTATAGGTTAGATTAGGATAGATATGCATGCAAAATAAGCTCAGCCCTATGAGCATCTTTTTAGTTTTAGATTGTTTTGAGAAAAATAAAAAACACAAAAACATAAAAAAGAAAAAAGAAAAAAGAGGGAAGATTTGAAAAGAGGTACAACCCCATACCCAAAAAATAGTAGTACTGAAAGTGTGCAAGCCTAAATGTCACTACTTATTCAAAAAGAAGATCTTGTTCAGTCATCTAGCCTAATGATGGCTAAACATGCTTTAAATTTGTGCTGATAAGTTAGTGAAAGAGAGCTTGTCAAATCATTCAAACTTGACTTGTCAAAAAGGAGAGATTAGGAATGAAAGATACTGGTTCCACATGCTCAAAACTCAACCAATGAATAAATCAGCTATCCTTCTTTGCCTCCGCTTCGCAGGTAACTGGAAGTGTTCTGTTCATTCACGCACCCCAACTAGCACTTCAGAAAATTGGTGTAGGACTCTTAAAGGATTCCACTCTCATGGGAACCTTTGCATTACCGTCACCTGCAACGTTGATAGAAATTGCAAGTATAGAGACCTGCTACATGATCTCTTCCACTCCATCTAGATTAAGGGAGAGTACGGATGATTCTGAAATTGTTATGTTGGATGAGTTTCTGCTGCCCAGCCTTATTGAGATGGCATAGCAATCAATCTATCTGGCTTGGGCGGCGAATCCGAAATCAGTGTCGCTGATTGTTTGGGTTGATCGTTCCTTAGAATTTGGTACTCCATCTGATCCATTTTCCTCAATTTTCTTGACAAATGAGAATATTTTGGAAGCCATGATGTTAGAAGGAGAACCATGGGAAGATTATCATCATCATTCCCATATTCCTGATTATGAAGAAAACTATCTTAGTGAACTATATCACCCATCGATAAAAAATTTCTTTTCAAATTAGTTACCTATTAATGCAATCGATTCCGAGCGAAATCTGTCAAATATTGAAGAAACCATTTCTGTTGATATTTCGACCAAACCTGGAATTGTAGAAAATATTCATGTCAGTGTATCTTGTTCTCCATCAGAACTCGAAACATATCGCTCTCTATTTCGTGAATTCCGTGATATATTTTCTTGGTCTTACGAGGAAATGCCATGCATAGATACTAGTCTTGTTGAACACACTATTAATATGTATCCTGATGTCAAACTGGTGCGTCAACGGCTTCGTCCTGTTCATCCAAAGAAAGCCATTTCCATCAAAGCAGAAGTTGAAAAACTTTTGCATGCTAGTTTCATTTACCCTATTTCGCTAACTGAGTGGGTTTCCAATATCGTTCCTGCCATGAAAAAACAAGGAACCATTAGAGTTTGCATCGATTATCGGGACGTTAATCTTGCTTATCCAAAAGAAAACTATCCTACTCCTTTTATTGATCAGATTATTGACGATTGTGCTGGATGCGAAATATTTTCGTTCATGGATGGATTTTCAGGCTACAATCAAATCAATATCCACCTAGAGGATCAACATAAAACAACATTCATCTGTTCCTCGGGCACATTTGCTTATAGGAAACTACTGTTTGGTTTAAAGAACGCTGGGGAAAATTTTCAGAGAGCAATGGATTATGCTTTCAATGACATCAATCACATTTTTAAACCGTATCTAGATGATTTACCAGTGCATTCACGAAATCAAACTGATCACTTGATGCATTTGAGAGCCATTTTCTTACACTGCCGACACTACAAAATATGCCTCAATCCACATAAATGTGTGTTTTGTGTTGGTTCTGGTTGTTTTCTTGGATTCCTAGTCTCAAAATAAGGAATTCGAATCGACCCATTAAAGGTTTAGGCCATTTTTTATTTGCCTGTGCCATCAAATTTACTTCAGATACAGAAACTTCAAGGAAAGGCTAACTTCCTAAGAAGGTTCATTCCAAACTACGTCGAAATGGCTAAAGGATTTACTCGACTATTGAAAAAGGGGGTTCCCTTCCATTGGGACCAAGTTGCGCAAACTTCTTTTGATGCTGTCAAGGATACTCTTGTTCGAGCGTCATTATTGTATCCCCCTAATTATCAAAATGATTATTTCCTATATATTGCCGCGGTTGAAACGACCAATACTATGGTTTTGGTCCAAGTAGAATATGGAATTGAACATCCAATATATTATTTGAGTCGTAATCTCAATGATACGAAAGTTAACTATTCGTACATAGAAAAGCTTGCCTTGGAAGCTGTTCAAGCTGTCCAAATATTTCGCCACTATATCCTGCTCTGAAAGACAACTGTCATTTCAGATTGTAACCCCATGAATTATATCTTATCACGTCAATTTCTGGGGGGAAAATATTCAAAATGGATTGTCATTTTGCAGGAATTTGATTTGGAATTCATCAAGTCCAAGTCAAAGAAGTCTTTAGTTTTGGCTGAGCTTCTCTGTGACCTTCCCTCTGATAGTACTGCAACTACGTCGAAACCATCAATTCCTAACGCATCTCTGTTTCTGATCGGATCATATGATCCTTGGTATGGATATTTCATCATTTATCTCCAAACTCAAACTTTTCGACTTGATACCTCTCACTCTGAACAACAGCGTATTCGATACGAAGCGAAAGATTATCTGATCGTCGGTGATACACTTTATTGTCGCGGCATTGATACCATTTTAAGGAGGTGCCTCACTCATGAGGAGGCCAAAAAGGTTTTAAATGATTGTCATGATGGGGCTTGTGGTTGACATTTATCTGGATACGCTACCGCGCAAAATATACTTCGCACCGATTACTTTTGGCCTACAATATTTCGAGATTGTATCCTCGCGGTTAGAAGTTGTCATGCGTGCCAAATTTTTTATCGTAAAATCCGCAAACCGCCAGTGCCAATGCATCCTGTTGTCCCTGTGGGACCATTTTCGAAATGGGGTATTGAATTCATGACCTGTAACCCTCGTTCGTCCAGGGGGCATGGTTATATTATTGTCGCAGTCGATTACTTTACCAAATGGGCCGAAGCGATGCCTACATTCAACAACATAGGACAGACAACTGCATTGTTTTTCTTTAATAATGTTATTGCGTGGTTTGGGGTCCCACAGGCTATAGTTACAAATCATGGGAAGCATTTTCGCAACCACAGGATGACTGAATTAACTGCCAAGTTAGGATTGTCACATGATAATTATACTCCTTATTATCCACAATCAAATGGACAAGTTGAGGCTATCAACACAATTCTAAAATGTATGCTTCAACAAATCATAGGAGTTCGTAAAAGAAATTGGAATTTGATCCTGTACTCCACCTTATGGGCGTACTGAACCTCGGTGAGAAATGCAACTGGATTTACTCCTTTTCAATTGGTGTATGGTCTAGAATCTATGTTACCAATCCAATGTGAAATACCATCGTTAAAACTCACAATTGACTTGTTACCTGACACCTCAGAATAAGAAACGCGTCTCCTTAACCTCATCCATCTTGATGAAATGCGTCGTGAAGCCCAATTGGCCAATGAAGCACATAAGAGATGTATAAAGGCACAATATGACAAAAATATCCAGCCTTGCATTTTCTCAGAGGGTGACTTGGTCTTACTTTATGATCAAGAAGCTGTTGTAATAGGTAAAGGAAAATTTGAGCCATTATGGCATGGCCCCTATATTTTCAAAAGATTTCTTGCTAAGGGTGCCTATGAGTTGGTTGATTACGATGGAATTCCATTGGCACAACCTAGAAATGGGTTGTATTTGAAATGTTACTATGCTTAATCATGAGCATAGTAATCTTTTGTATTATATTGTATATATATGTTGTTGATTTGCATTCACTATCTTAGTTTTTTTTTATAGTTTTCTTGACGTTAGTAATTTGATTTACATTTCATCGCAGATGTCTAAATCTTTGGAACCATTTGTTGGATATGCTGATGGTGCTAGTCGTAGTACGCAGAATCTATCCTCTGTAGCATGGGCCATTTTCGCTCCGAACAGTGGGTTAGTGAGTTTTCAAGGGATTTGTATTGGTAGATCAATGAAAAATATTGCTAAGTATAGCACATTGATCGAACTTCTCTCTGATGCCATTTCATTTAGTATTAACCACATCATTATAAGGTTAGACTCACAACTTGTGGTATTACAACTTACAAGTGTTTATACTATTAGAAATCCAACATTGCATAGATTGTTCCTAAGAGTTCGATTTTTGGAAAGACACTTTGATTTTATTCAATATCAACACATTTCCAAAAATTTGAACACATTGAATGATTCTTTAGCTAATAAGGTTTTAGACAGAAATTTGCAACATATTTAAAGAAAACATTCACATCATTGATTAGGATTGCACAATAAACTTAGGAAAACGTTGAAATCATATAGATAGATAGTTATAGGTTTTTTAAAAAAAAATTTCCCAAGACACATTGGTCATCTGACCTCAAAATGTATGCAAAATGTTAAAAGTAAACTAGCGGTGCTCGTGGTAACATGCTATAGATCTAGATATCCTACTTAGTAACCGCATCTAGCAGTTAGGAACCCCAATAGTGTGTTTTTGCAGTCACATGGGTAACTCTTCGATCCGGCAATCCAGAATCCCGAAGGTCAAACCCTCTATGTGCTGCCGAAGCTCAGCCAGAGTTTCAACCATATCAAGATCCTAAAGAACTGCTCTCCCGACAGCCCTCTCTGCTGGCACATCTGCTTCACACTCTGGTTCCTCTACTGGCTGAACATGACCAACATATGCATTACATCAAAAATTTATTTTAATCTTGGGAAAATATCAAAATACAAAAACATTGTATAAACCTTTGAAAAAATCAAAACATGGTCAAAACATTCTTACCTATTGCACCCCACTGAGTGCCTTCTGGTAATGCTAAATCTGGTCCTCGGAAATCAACGCCTACATATGCATACTCATCGATGGTGACAATCTGTCGCCTGAAGTAGGTGAAGAACATGGTTGAGGACACAATGGTCGATTGGCCTGCATGCCTACCCATGAGTTCTACCCATCTCTGCATCCACGGATCTCTAGGATTAGACACATCCAATGTCACATGTTGTGGTTGCATCAGTGGAATCCGTTCTAAGGCAAAGGATATGAGGATTGAACCATAACTGAAGATCTTCTTCCTTCCTCCCTTTTCTTTGTTAAGTTGTTCTATTTTTTGAGAAAATACAACTTCAAACCAGTTGAAGACAGTTAGCTTCATGCACTCTAGCGCATACTGCATAGATGATCTAGTCGCTACATGTAGTGTAACAGTGCCGACAAGTTTTGAGATCGTGAAAAGGATAGTTCTCAAAGGAAAATATCTAACATCCCGGATGTTTATCTTTCCATATTTTCTTGGCTCTGCCCCTGGATAACAATGTTGCAAAACATAATCTCTCACTGTCTCTCCTCCAAGAATAGACCCCGAGAGTGAAATAGGCAAGCCTCTCCTCAACAAACCTATAAGAAAGTATACATCCTCGACTGTTATGGGAACCACTTGGTTCTTAATATGAAATGCCTCGATAGCTGGATCCCATGCCCGAACTAAGAACTCTAAGAGTTCCATTTGTTGCCTAATCCCTGACAACCTAAAGTACTTTAGCAGTCCATAATCTCTTAGGGATGTTACTGTACCCGGATCATTGAGGGAAATCATATCCTATTCTTCATGTTCTCTTTCCCTCCATGTAATTGTCATTGTAATCCAACGAAAACCTGAAATACAACCATAAGAACCATTAGATTCCATCCAGTGCAAAAAATTGGGCAAATTTTGGGCATAATGCAAAAATAAAAAATGTATATTGCGCCCAACGCAGACTCTAACAAGAGACAGTGCATTGTGTATGAAAGTAACCTTCAATTTAGTTGCTATGCAATGCAGGTTTTGACATCCAAGGATGCGTTGCTCTCTTTTGGGGCAGAATTTACCCTAGGGACCTCAAAACCCTAAAAATTTGCAAAAGTTGGAAATGAAATGATTACTAAAGGAAAGATGAGGTTCATGGCACTAACCTGGATTAAATGGAAATGAAATCCGTCTACAGAAATGATCACAATCAGCAGCTGGAGTTTGGGGGCAAAATTAGGTTCAGAGCTCCAAAATGCAAATGGAAACTATGGAATGGTAAAAATGAATAGTAAAAATACTTTTAATAGTCATTTAATTATTTGAAAATTATATTTATTGCTATGACTATAGCTTTATTATGTTTTTATCATGAAAGAGGTATTTTTAATCCATTTGATGTTGTTCTGAACAGGCTTTACAACTGATGAATAGATTAGTCATGCAGATTTATTTCAAAGAATGATTTGACCACAAAGCATACTTTTTCTCCTTATTTTTTGAGCTTCGTTAAAAATGAAAAAGGATTTGAAGCGCACTTTGATCTCTTTTTCGAGCTTCGATAACAATGAAAAAGTAACCCCTGTAGTCTTCTTTCAACTCTTTTCAGACTTTGATAATATGAAAATATTGTCGAGCGCTTGTCTTTTCGAGCTCATAAAAGTAAATGAATTGATATCTACTCAGTATAATTTTAACCCTTTTTCGGACTGAGATAGATTATTTACAAAAAAGGAATACCTTGGTTGAACATGACTAAAGAGGTTCTCTCAGATATTATTTTACACTTTTTTGGATCTGAGCGACAACTTTACGAAAAAATACTTTTGGAGTTTTCTTTCGTCCTCTTTTTCAAACTCTATAAATATGAAAAAGGACCAGGCTGTCACTGTCATTAAGCTCGTTAAAACATAAAATAGCGATGGGCTTGTCAATCATGGAAAGAGTCTAGTTTCATTAATCGCTAGACTCATTAAATTATTAAATAGTGATACTTTATTCGCTCGAAGGGTTGAATTATAGATCAAGAAAATGTTATCCTCCTCAAACTTGTTAAAAAATAAAGAGGTACTGGTCAACAAATGACCGGGGAAAATTTGGGAAAGCGAACAAAACTTTTTACAGTAGCAGGTCGCTCTTGAACATGACACTTCACTCCATCACTATGACTGTTTGGGTTGGGTAATATTCTTGACGGT